>PVIR01037145.1:0-15348 GCA_004026965.1 Petromus typicus | reverse complement strand
AGAGGAAGAAGTAAGAGCAGCTAAGAAGCATATGAAGAAATGCTCAACATCATTAGTCATTTGAGAGATGCAGATGAAAACAACATTGAGATTTCATCTCACTCCACATAGAATGGCTGCCATTTCAGAATCAGCCAATGGCAAATGTTGGCGAGGCTGCGGAGAAGAAGGAACCCTTCTCCACTGTTGGTGGGACTGTGGATTCGTACAACCCCTGTGGAGATCAGTTTGGAGAATCCTCAAAAAGCTAGGATTGGAGGTCCCATTTGATCCGGCCATTGCCCTGGTAGGTATATACACACAAGAATTAAAAGACTCATATCACAGTGACATATGTGCACCCATGTTTATAGCAGCACAATTTGTGATTGCTACATCTTGGAAACAACCCACCCGCTGCCAGGCTTAGGTTCCAGCTGACCCATAAACAGTCAGCTGGTACCATCTACCCAGCCAGCAACTCACTGCACTTTTCCTTGAATGTGCCTCTTGTTCTGAACATTTCAGGTGGGCTGGTTGTCCCACACAGAGCCTGAATGTCTTCCACACTTGTTGTTATAAAGGCAAGGCTGCTGTTCTTTTCAGCTTCCACATTCCCAGTGGAAACCAGGAATTCTAATTAGGTTTTTGTGTGTAACATTTTCGCCACCATTGTTATCTTCATTCATTTGCCCAGTACTTTCAAACATGAAAGGGATACATTACCACTGTGTGTGGGTAAGAGCAGATGCTTTCCAGGAAGTAGACTCTACTCTGGAGCACATGACTCAGTCCTGTAGTTTCTTTGTGCTATCCTGGAAATACCACAGTGTTTAGGCCACATCTGGCTAAGTAGAGTATCAGGATGGCTGTGTCATGGCTACCCATGATGCAATGGAATCCCAGGCAGGCATCTGAAGAGACAGCCTGTTATACCCATGCCAATACCAACTTGTGTTTGAAAGATCACAGACATAGAATTTACTATCAAATGCCTCCTGGTAGAGTGGGCCTTTTTAAACAGATGCCAGAAAGTGTCCAGAATAAATGTTAAACACTGAACCTGAAAGTCTTTCAGAGTACTCTGAGAACCTTTTGATTTTTCTTCTTTTCTTATTATATCTTTGGACAATTTTACTAGAATTTACAGAGAAAGGCAGTTAACTTTCTCTGACACATGTTGTGAGGCAGATAGCACTGAAAGACAAATGATTGAGAGCTGCACAGGAGTTATAAATATCCTTGGATGAGATACTATTTTTGAGGCCCCTGCAAGTCCTCAGGATCAGGGAGCTCTATGTATGGACCAGATCTTGAGTCCAGAGGGCCATTCGACAGAACCAGCCACTCCAAACAGAGCTCTCTTGAATGTTAGTTCCCAATTAATATTAAAAATGAGAGTCACCAGTTGAATTAAGATTCTCATTTATCGAGTTAAACAGACAAGAAAAAAATAAGCATCTTTACTTTGTTCTTGCTCTCTCCTGGAGAGTTTTTCTTCATACATTTGTATTTTCTTGACAATTTATTATACTCAGTGGAAGAAAAAGAGGCCCAGCAACAGGATCTTCTGATGTACAAACAAAGCACATTTAATTTGACTCAGTGTATTACAGGCATTATAATCTCCCTTTTGACTCTAACATGATCGACTAATCTCATCTGTGCAGAGGGATAAGCCTGTCTCAGCCCTGATGGCAGCTTGAGGGAGGAGGAAAATTAGGGCATTCTCAGAGATCAAGCACCATGAGCTCAAAGACCGGCACTGAGGAGGAGTTGTCCACAGGTGGTTCTGACGGACCATGTTGCAGAAAGGGGCAGGGCTCGTGCCAGGAAGGCCATAGTAGACTGCAGAGTTAGAAGGCTGGTATTTGATTGACAGCGAGGACAGAAGTTAGTTGCAGCCTAACATAACCTGTTTCCCAGGAAGGACTGTCACTGAGTCATTTCTGGGGAAGACCATAAAGGGGACTCGGTTTGCTTATCAGATTCCAAACTTTCTATGACTATGTTGAGGGTGAGGAAAGCTGCCTCTTCTCTGAATGCTGCAGAATGTCAGAGCCTGGTTTCTGGGAAGAGTCGTTTGACTGTTTGAATTTTAGAGAAGGGACACAGAAGCCAAACCATGAGCAAAAGGTTCCAGGGCAAAGGGTTCAGGCTGAGAGCATGATTTGGAAACCAGGAAACCAGTGTACAGTTTTATATCAGGCATGTGTTCTTGGTGGCTTTCCAGGTAAATCCACTTGACTACACAGACATCCCTTAACACGTTTATTTACAGCACATGAAGCAAAAGTTAACAAAAGCAGCAGAAACATTCATTTCATTGTGGCCATTGTCACATGCTAAGCTTTCCATTAACTCGAGGCACCTAGAGCAAGATGCCAGTTTCTAAGATAAGCTTCAGGAAGGGTGGATGTTCATGAGCCCATTTCAGTAGTAAAGACTCTTCTTGGACTACCAGGGACACAAGGGAGATCCCTGCATCTGTTGACATGCTCTCCTTTTCTACGGTACTGTTCTTGGAGTCCTGTGAACCCCACCTGGGTCCTTCCTAGAGAAAATAATCTCACTGGAAGTCTACTCAGTGGTTTGATTTTGACCACCTCTGGCCACTTTGTTAAATTCCAGAATCAGTCCCAGCATTGAATTGGTTTCACATTGTCACCTGGGTTAGTGGATGCTCCATGGCAGCACTTTCCCCTGGTGGACAGTCAGTTGTATCAGAGAAGGAAGTAGCTTCTCTGGGGAAATCCTGGAATTGGCATGGAGGGCTGGTGCGGAGAGGATAGGCACTAGATTCCTCCAGCTAGAAATTACCAGCTATAGGGGAGGGACCGGGAGAGCACCTATGTGTACCCCTATCCTGTGGGTCCCTGGATCTCTACATGGGTCCTACTTATCCTCAGATGGGTCTGCACCAGCGAAGAGGCAGGAAGGGTGTGAGGACAGGAAGGGAGAGAACTCAGGGAGAAAAGATGAGTTGAGAAGAGGAGAAATGGAAGCAGGAAAGGAAGAGGCTCTACAATAAGTAAAAATTTGGGATGACTTTCCTTTGAGCATAAGGCCAAGATGGAAACCTCAAGATTTTATCTTATCTGCAGAACTCTTTTTAGAATGTTTCAGACTTTCATACATGGGGAATAATGTGAGGGATAACGTTATCCCTAAAGAAATGCATATATTTCTCCCAATTGTGCTTTGAATTAGCACTTCATGACTCCAACAAGAGACATGGGGTGGGGTTCACATATTGGTACCTCAGTAGCTCAGGAATGAGTCATGACCACTAGTGATAGCTTCTTTGAATGAAAGAGTACTGAATTGCATATCAGATTCCAAACTTCATGTCCACTGGTATCTCCACGCATGAACTTGTTTGAAATACATTCTTTTCAGATGTAGTTTGTCAAATTAGGGTGAAGCCACACGACAGTAGGATGGGCCTTCATGCAATATCTGTTGTCCTTCTGGGAAGAAGACAGGACACAGAGACACAGAGAAGCCAGCCAGGTGAAGGCAGAAACAGATGCAGGAGAGACACGGCTATGTGGCACCAAGAAATTTTACCAGTGCTAGGGGAAAGAAAAGAAACAGTGGCAGATTGTCCCTTGGAAATCCCAGGTATGGATGACATGATCTTCAGCAATGTGATTTTGGACTTATCCAAAAATGACACTTCTGGAAGTTTCTGCTATTTTAATTTGCTACAGTGGGAATTTTTCATCCACTACTGAAGGTATTGAGTTACTTTATACTTCCTGTACCTCCACAATTCCCAATTCTCTTTCCTTTGGGGTTTCGTTTCTATATAGATGCACTCAGCTTCCTTGATAGGCACACACTTGTTCACTCTTTGTCCTGACATGAGACTTGGTCAAAGTCAGTGCTCACCTCCACCTACTTCTTGCCAGCAGAGCCACGTGGCTCACAAAGCTCATGCTGTCATGCGGTACCCCACTCCACTCACAACCGTTCATGTTGTAACATCAGGCTGTCTTCTTTTGTCCTTTACATCTTGCAATTCTACTTCTGTCCTCTCCCATCTTCTCTTAAGTCACTAGTTTTAAAAATAGACTTTATTTTTAGTATAGTTGATGCACCATACAATTCTTGAAAACAAAATCAAGCAGGAGGTGCAGAGATTTCTCATATGCTCATTGCCACAAACACACCTTGCCCCACTATCAAGGTCCCCTACAAAGTTGTCAAGATGAGATGAACACACATGGCGACTCATTGTCATTCGAAGTCCAAGGCTTACTCTTGGCTATGTGTGTTTCAGTGCATTTGCACAAGTTATCCTTGACATGTATATGTCATAGTAGCATTACATAAGGACTTCCAAATCATATTTTAAAAAAATGTCCCTACTTGGCTGATCATAAAATGATTTTTATATAGATTGAGGGAAAACTTTCATTTCACAGTATTTTTGCAGAGAACAAATAATGTGTTCTTCAGAAAGAATAATTAATTTGTATTAGAAATTAATTTAAAAATCTCAAAAACATTCAAAAGCTTCAGGGTATTCATACCTAAGTTGGAAATGCATGCACAAACACACACAGTTAGGTGAACTAGAACTCAAGTTTATTCTTCATTTTATAAATTCCAGAAACTGCTTCAATAGCCTGAGAGTTGATCCTAAAGCAGCAGCCCTAAAAAAGAGCAGGCAGGTCAGAGAGGTTCTGGAAAAATACATCAGATTTTTAAAGTTTGCATTAGCTGGCTAGGATGAAAATCAATCATTAGCAGTCTCTTTCCCATCTCAGACTCTAAAGATAACATACGAAGAGGAACTAAGATGATGCTCCATCATAATATTCTGTTAAGATACATAAAAACCCATATATATTCATTGCCAAATAATGACATAATTATATATCAATATTTTTTTCTGTAATGAAGGCCATGAAATATAGTTTCAGAACCTTCTCTAGTATAGCCATTACAATGACATGTTTTTGGCCAAGAGGAGGAATTTTGATATGGGGACACATACCTTTAAATACTCAGAATTTACATTCTGGATAACTGGAACAGATCAAATTCTGAACCTCTTAATAGATCTTTAGAAAAAGTTTTAAGCTTCCTAAAATTGATTTACAAATTTTAAAAAATGGTGTGATTAGAGCAGGAATATTTATAGAGATACCAGTTAATTCAAGACCTACCAACTCAAATTCCTATGAATGAAACATTCTTCTTCATAGAGCTGTCTTTTCCAGATGTATCAGGCTCCTAGAAAAGAGAGGAGATAGTCTGTCGGCTATGTGAAATTTTTATTCCACTCCTTGAAGACTTTTGTTGAGGGTATAAAACAACTGAGAATGTCAATGGGAACCATCACCTCTTCATGGCAGGTGAGAAATTCCAAAAATGTTTCATCTGTTTTGCTCCACTCTCCTGAAGAAAAGGTTATATTTCCTTTTTCAGTGCCTATAATCTTTTTAGAACTTTCCCTTTATGGAGCCCATAAACATCACAGTGCAGTAGCAAATCATCAGTGTGGAGGAAACCCATCAAAAACCCACCCAGAGAATGGTGCTGAGGGGTGGGTGCTTGAGACATTTGAATTAACTAATTTTGTGATAGTATTTGTTGCACCTGACAAATTTGGACTGATTGTTGTCCATTCAAACCATTTGGTGGATGAAATCAGAATGCTGTTGGGAAAGTCTCTTAAGCAAGCTGTGTATTTTTCAAACATTCATTCTATCCCACCTTGCTTAATATTGTGCAACTCTCCAATTTTGCTAAAATACACCATTGGAGGGAAAACTTCTTCTCTTCCTACTCTATGATAGAATTAAGATACATTTGGTGGAATGGCCATCAATGCATAATTCAGAGTCCCCCGCATATATCTGACTTTGCTAAGGAGTTGCAGATTTGGGACATTTGGCTGCTATATTTGGTCTTTAGTTTAAGGTTCAAAGAGAGCACAATTTCTGTGGTCTCTTGTAAATACTATGAGAAAGATTGTGAGAACAAATATGATCAAATGTGTAAAGAACAAATCGGAATGCACTGTCACTAGCGGTCTTGAGCCATGCCAAGAGCAGTGTATCTCTGATCTTCTCAGTGGTATGAGAAGGAATATAAGCAGCTACAAACTCAGGACCATACACTCTTATGAGAAAGAATAAAATTGAACTCATTTGCAGACAGCCATTAGCTAATAAAGTCCATATCTCACTTGCCATCACTTCTTGTCTATATCAAACTTTTGTTGCAAGAACATATTCATTGTATCCAGGTAACTTGTAAAAGATATATTAAATCTGTGTCATCTAATTTCTTTAGGGACCACAGGCAAATTTTTTGTTCCTGAAAAATATTAACTATTCATCACTCAAATAGGAGCATAGACAATATTGGTAAAGCTAATCTTAGGTTCTATGTTACTCTGAAACTACTGTATAAAGTTTGCATCATACACAGCGTGTTATCTGTGTCTAGGTCATGTTTTAGTTACCTCAGAGGAAATGCTCTACATGTGCAGGGCAGGAAGTCTCCTATTGAAAGCAGTTGTCCTGGTGTCAAGACACTGCATTGTGCTTTAGAAACATGTACACAGAGGGATGTTGTCCTCATTTCCCTTTAGAGTTCCGATGTCACTCCGTTCTTCTATCATTCTTTCCAGCCAATGTTTTTAATATTCTATGAACAATTTGACAAAATGTGTAACACTCCAAAGACTGCGCATTTCTCCCTGATATAGCAAACCTCTATAGAAGAAATACAGCCTAGGAATATGTTAGCCAATATGTTTGAATACCTGTGTATGTTCAGAAACCATCGGAGGTTGAGTAGGACTCTGGGGGTGAATTCAAGTGGCCAGAGTTCTTCTAGTGCACCCTGGAAGACACGATCACAACAAAGCTGGGGGGCTGCTGACCATATGGGATGGTGTGGGTGAAGCCGAACTGTGTCAAATCCCTTGGTGATTTTCGTGTACTGCTTTATGTTGATGTGTTTATTTCTTTTATTTGTCAGTGCTGGGGACTGAACCCAGGAATACAAATCAAAGCTTAAAAAAGTATAACAAAGATCTTGAGGTGTATTGGACCACGGGCAGAGATTCTTTTGTTTCTCAGTCCTTACAGTATTTATCTCTCTTGTTCTGAAACGGGGGCAGGAATTTCCTTTGGCAGTAAAGCATATTTGGAGGAATTCATTGCAGAGCTGAAAATTGCCGTATTGCTCCCTATAGGACTATGTAAAATGCCTGCTAGAGATTAGAAGGACATTAGCAGCTTGTTTGCCCAAAGGCAAGCGAGGGAATCACATCAGAGACAATGCATAGCTTCCAGCATACATCTAATAGTTTTGCATTCGCTGCTATCAATGTGTCATTAATGGTACTTCTGAGTTCTAGAGACCTTTTATTTCCCTCCACCTTTTACTGGGTGAAGGAAAAGGGTGGTGTGCACTTGTTCAGGTGGACTGATGATGGGGCTGAGCCTGTCCCTGGAGGGACTCCAAGGGGCCAGTCTGTGTGGTGTGGAACGGGAGCACCAGGGTGGTGAGTTCCCCAATCTAAGCTTCTCACCAGCCCCTCAGTTGTGGGCTACCAAGCAAGGGTTAGATAAAGCTGTGAAGTGGGGAATTTGGGTGGAATGCCTTAAGTTTTCTGTGGGCCCTAAAAGCGTATGATTCTTTGAGCAATAAAATACCTCAAAGATCACAAATGGAACAAAAAATAGAATAGGAGGCTTACACTTTGATAGAAAATACATATTTCAGGGTTCTTCAGAAGGTGGTAGTGTACAGTTTGAAGAGAAAAAAGAGAAAATATGGGGCTGAATAGCAGACAAAGGTAAAGAATATGGGGGATTCTCACAGTGGGAGATTAAAGAGGGATCAGAGGAATCTAAAGGCATTTCTGTGGTCATATACACAAAGTCCATGTAGGAAATGCCTGTTGGGATAATTACATGGCAAAGAGGTCCAAGTAACACATCTCACTTTCTAATTCTTTTCTCTTCTTAAACATACCATTTTATTATACTCTTTTGCACTTTGAATTTCTGAGCAAGCTCATGTTAATAATAGTAGTAATAATAAAGCCTTCCTGTATCACACTAGAGGGACCTCAACTCCTCTGCTTGTTTACACTTGCATGATGTAAACAGCTTTGATCTGGAGAAGAAACTTGGCAAGGGACCCGTCTTCCCTATGATCTAATTGTTTTTATACGTAGAAAACAATCCAAGAGCAGCTGAGCAGTGGCGGCTGCAGATGGCTGCGTGGTGCTCACTGGAGTGTGATCAGGGTGGGCTGATCGTAGCTTACCGCTGTCTCCCATGCGTGTCCCTGGCTCTTTCCTGAGGGCTGGGCTGCTCCCCACCCACCCCTCCCTCAAGCAGTGGGACATGGGACCTGAAAGCTTCGTGGCAGTGGACTTCTGTCCTGTTCCTCACTAGGCAGCAGCCTCTTTGATGTTCTTCTAATTCGGGAGAGCCAGTTTTGACAGATACCTTTGTCATTTCCTGGCCTCACCCGAGGAAAACAGACATCGAAAATAACATTTCCCCCTTTGATAAGAGAGTTTTCAAGTTTATTATTGATTTAACACATGCTGGACTATTTCTCTTCAAAAATCTATGTTAAATTTTCAAGCAACATTTAAAAAATAAATATAATATAAAATTATCATCAGGTAATTACTTTGGGAGAGTGAAAATAGGCATATTTTCTTGAAGTTTCTACTTCTTTCATCTTGACTTCTCTGTAGTGTTCGAGCTTATAGTATTAGATATAGACAAAGTGCCTTTGCATATTCAAATGGAGGGACATGAAAGAATCTTTATGTGAGAATCATCTAATACCAAGAAGGCCTGCATGTTGACCAGTTCATTCTCAGGGAGCATCCTGCATGGAAACCAACTGATGCACAACTGATTTCTGAATATGTGAATTGTATCACAGGAAACTGAATTTATTAAGTCGTTGTAAAATAAATTTGAGCTGTGACCACGATGCAATGACTTATGCATTTCTAGTTCTTCAAGTATTTTCTTAGTTCCTGTCTCAGGGCTTTGTCCAAGGTCTGAGGTGAAGACTGATACTCTATGGCAATGTCTTGCTGTTATTTCACCCTGTTTTGTGTCCCATGATGTTCCCAATTTAAATGCAGCTTAAATCATTCAATTCCAGGAATGAAAGTCACAATGGATTTTCAGTATGTTTGGGGAAAAGGATGCTTAGGGCTTAATAAAACAGATCTCTTACCTTCAATGTCATTATTTTCTCAGGTTGCAGAAACATTAGGCTTTTGATGACAAAGGAAGGAACTAGAAAGAGGAGAGGGGACAAAGATGATTTGAGCAGAAAGAATCATGGTGTCACAAATATGGACTCACTCTGATTAGCTTAAAGTTGAAAAGAATTGCTTCTTCATGAAAAAAGAGCATTGATTGTGCTTTTAGATGTATTGTTTCAACACAAAAGATACTTCTGTCTCACCATTAAAATAGTCATCACAATTTCAGTTGATCTATTAATTCATAGCTATTATAATCATACCAGCAATTACTTTTTGATGTTTCTCTACTATAAAAATTACTATTTTACAGTATAATTATAACATTAGCAATAACTCATACTATTAGAATACTGACTGATTACTATTAACTTCTCAGCCTTTAAAATGCTCCTGTATTCAAGTTTTACAATATCCAGATCTGGCCTGTGATTTATGTTATGCCACTAAGCTAGGCCCACTTGGAATCCATGAAATGTCAAACCAGAAAAACAACAGCACTTTATCACCTTGCAAGTGCATGTGCTCATTTACAATTTTATAGTGCACCCTCTTGATACAGGGAACTATTGGGATTTCTGAACTCTTTAAAGCCATCTTTATAAAGATTTTCCTGAGCCAGTAATTTTAAATGACTATGGTGCCTTGTCAAGGGCCCTTAATTAAAATCATCTCCGAATGTCAGCAAGAGGGATGGAGTAGAGAATGATTTAAAGACTGCGGACAAGTCTAGGTGAACAGTATTTTCCATCATTTTAACATTTCCCTTTTGCTAAAGTGATTGAATAGATTATTTATGAACAGCAAGCAAATTTTCTGGAATTAAAAAAATAATTATATCCCATCCATTTTCAGCATACTGCCCTTGTCAAGGGAAGACAAAAACACTGCATAGCTTAAGTCACAAAATGTAGACATAAGACTGCTTTCAACCTTAGGCTCTTAGGTAGGATAGGTCCTGATACAAACTCCTGTTCAACAAGTTTATTATTTGGATTTGTCATTTTCTATACCTCCAAGGGCAAATAAATACTATCAGACATAAAGTTACTGATTCAAACCCTCTTATGATGTAAAAACAGATGGGGAGACAGACATCAATGTAGGTGTTTTATTTTTAGTGGGAAGAGCAAGGCCCTGTACCACAAACTGGGCTTTCATGAATGTGATATAACTTGAACTTTCCCTCACTCAGCTTCTGGAATGAGCAAAGCCTCATTCACCATGGCTTCCTGATGACGAGGCTTCCTCTCATCATTAGGACATGACAAACGGCCTCATACATGATGACTCTTTCCATTCCCCCATCCCTGCTGCCCCATGTGTTCCACGAGCTCAGGGCTTTTTATGTGGGTGCATCACACGTGGGAGACAGGGCAGGTACCTTGCTTGGCCTCCTTGGAAGGCTCATCCCTGCCACAGCTCTGGAAGAGAAGTGACTCCAGGCACCATGTTGGGCTTTGCGTTTCCATCAGTGCAGAATCTGGAGTGACAGGCTGCCTCTGTGGCTCTCAGGGTCCAGGGAAGAAGCAGGAGACATCAGGATGGGGCCATATTCTTACTTTAGGCTTGTGGTTCAGATTTATATTCTGGGTTGTGAGACCGGCCCAGAATATCTCAAGACTGACAAAAGTGCTAACATAGTGTATAAAAGGAACAAGTGAGAGTCTTGCAATCAAGGGAATTATTTCTTCGGTCTTAAGTCTGTGCAGTGGCCAACACTTGCTCTCCATATATCCATGATTCTTTTCTTAGATTAATAGCAATAAATCATTTGGATCTATTTCATTTTTTTACACAGAAAGAACAACAGTTCTGTCCATGTTCTTCATATTCTTATAAAAATCTGTACCTAGTGAAGAATATTATACTTCTCCATGAGGTCTATAGATCCCAATATAGTTTAATCAATGGTTTGTATATAACACACATTTAATTTCTAGGTTAATCCAAATTTGCTTTTAGTGTG
This sequence comes from Petromus typicus, assembly GCA_004026965.1. NCBI lineage: Eukaryota > Metazoa > Chordata > Mammalia > Rodentia > Petromuridae > Petromus > Petromus typicus. The sequence continues at coordinate 4,129 of PVIR01037145.1, read as the reverse complement.
CTTTAAACCAGATGTTCATAAGGGAAAAAAGGAAAAAACAAAACCTTAAGCTTTTTCTTTTTGCTTGTTTGTTGCTTGGGGCATAAAATCATTTTTTCCTCTCCAGTGAGGTTGTTTTCAATTACAATTATGTCTTCACTAGAAATGCTTAAATTAACAGATATGTTTGGTTATTAGTTTATCTTTCAACATACTGGTATTAATCCAGTTATTATGTATTTTTTGAAAAAACGTATGCAGATGACAACCTCAATAACATCAAAAGTAGAGCAAATTTGGCCTCTTTCTCTCTCTTTCAAAACATAAAAGCTGAGTGAAGGGTGCCTGCTTTGTGCTGACTGTTCAGGAAAACACATATGCTCAGCAGATGGGGCCCAAGTGAGCCTCAGACCTGAAAGTACCTGCTGGTCTGCATGCTCTGGTTCCCAAGACCAAAGTCCCTCCATGGGGGAGGAAGGACTCTCTGTCCCAAGGCCACTGTGCTGTCGAACTCAGAGGACATCCTAGGCTACACTGACAGTAGTGGCCCCTTTTATATTTAAAGGGAAGGCCAGGGAAATACAACTGAAATGCTGACCTTCTACATCATCTACAGAACCCTGAGTTTATTTTGAGATATGCTTACAGAGCCAAAGATGAGCAGCAAACCATAGTTTATCTCAGTGCTTCCAGGGACCCTTCTCATCACCACAGTTTTTCAAGGAGGACAGATCAGTACTTGTGGGGATACTTTTAAAAATGTATAGTATGAGGTAAATCTTTGTCTGCTTGAATGCTTTGTGTGTCCTATCAGGGTGACTCCCGTATCTCGGTTGGTCAGGGCTGAAAGGGGTACTCAGGATGTAGGACTTTGAGTTTTAAGTCACGTGATCCCCAGAGAGGTGGGGCCAAGTGTGGTCCTCTTTGCCAGCGTCTTCCACACTTCTGTAATGGTAGCGATATAGCTTGCAATATCTGTTTTAGGAATGTTCTAATTTTTTTTTAGCTAGAAACAAATGTTTTAAATATTATCTTTGACATTTAAAAAACAAAAGAAACAATTCAATAAGGATTTTTTTCATTGTTCTTTATATGATTTAAATGTTGTCAGGTAATTTATCAGTTATGTTTATAATCTATAATCTTCTAATCAGTGAAGTTAGAAAGTACAGTATTTACTGAGCTAAACTCGCACAAAATAGGGTACAACCACATGATCACAAACAGTAAATACAAATAATGAACCCAAAAACTAAATGAAAAGAATATTCATGAAAAAGTACATACAGAAGCTATGATGGCATGATCCAGTACGAGGAAATACAGAGTGTCATGCCCAGGACCATTACAGTAAGTGCAGTACCTCTGCGCAGAAAGAACTTGGTGATCTGCAAACCCATATTTGACAATTTTACATAAATTTACTAAGTGTACACACAATATTCAGTCTATAACAATAACAAAATGGTCATGCAATTCAGGAAAAAGTCAATGAAGATATGATAATGTTTGGCACATTTTTACTCTTTTGCTTAGTATTGTTTCTGTAGAGTTTATAATATATGGGTCTCTTTGGCTGGCCAGAGGACATGAACTCAAATAGCCTAAGCAAACATCAGCACAACACAAGCAGGGACTCTGAAGGCAGGATGGGCTGGTGTCAGGTGCCGCTTCTGTGTTTCTCTACACATTCGCAAGTGTGTTTGTGTTCTATCTTGGCTTCCTCATGCCCTTCCCCAGATATTGGCCCCTCTCCTTCCAAAACAAACCTTATCACAAAAACTTTGTTTTACAGCAAATTACCATTGATCTTCAGGGTTATATTTTTCATGCTACAAAATATAGTGATGGTGGTAGGATTTTTAGAAAAATCTATATTTCTTATAGGAAATTCAACATAAACAATTTCATTCATCACCTCCATCAAGTAGAGCTAGAATATATTGGATAATATTTAATTGAATTCCCTTTGTTTATTCTACAAATTAATGCTTGGTAATCAAACGGACTTGAAGTGTTTTATACACAAAATGAGAAGTAATTTATTTTGAAGCAATACTTGTAATTTGTTTCTTTTAATTTCTACTTCTGCCTCTCCTATTTGGATTTTGAAATTTATAGAAAAGAACTGAGATGAGAGAATGATAATCTTTGTGAAAATTTGTAAAAATCAAGTTTTATAGATATTTTAAGGAAATAAGCAAACAATAACATTCATAGTACAAAGATTATGTTGTAGGATATATCATGATTAATAAGCATCAGAGATGGCTGAGAAAGAGGAAGGAGGAATAAGCAAAGGAGACAGAGAAAGAAGAGGAGGAAAAGAAGAGCAGGAAGGAGCATGGAAGAGAATTTCCAGAGAATTTCCAGAATTTCTAGCTCCTGTCATGAGTAGCTCCACTCGGGATTAGAAGATGATACCAGCATCCTTCAGGCAGCCCTGAGCTCTGCACTGTGCACTGGCCAGCGTCCACTGTGCCTGTTAGAGACTCCAAAGATGATGTTGTCTGGGGAAAAGACATCGATTTGTACTACATACATGTGTCCACACCCCATGCTCTGAGGACAGGAAGAGGCTTCCCTCGGGAAGAGGAGGGGCTCTGGCCCACCCTGAAGGTACCTGTAGCTCTCACCCCACCTCTGGGAGAGTGTCCATTCCCAGCTGAGCCTCATCCTGCTAACACAAGGACACTAAGCCCTGCCTTCCCAGTGCACAGAGGACACATGACAAAGCTTTTGCTCTTGGTCACATCCCAGAGTTTAGATGGTTTACCTATTTGGTCTGGTTTCCTAAATGTCCCATAGCTGCCTGTGCAATGTCCTGAAAAACATGCTGGCAAGGAAGATGTAGTGTCTACATCACAGGTACGTGAGGCCTCAGAACACCATGGTGAGTTGGCTTCTTCATTTAACTCTGTACTAATGGTAAAACCAAGATAAGGGGCTCCTAGGCCAGCCATGCAGGAATGGGTCAACATGAGAGACATCAGAATAGACTCATGTTTTGCTAAATACCGACACAAATATTGTAGATACAAGGTATGATCAAAAACGCAGTGAACATGTAATTAAAAAGATAATTACTGCTATCAAAGACACACTGGCTTTAAACCCTCACAAAATATTTCTTCTTGATTGAAATACACTTATTCCATCATTACTGCCTTATTGTGAGGCAGTTCTGAAAGTCCTTTCTTAGTGTCTTTTGTTGCACTGTTGAGAGTACATGGATATCCTGAATTGATTTAAAATGCTTAAATTCCCTGGCCATTTTGACTTTCCAGAAGGACCAGAAGTCCCGCGGTGCCAGGCAAGGGAAAGGAAGTAGGCGAAGATTCATCATCATGTTTTGGTGAGCCTGCCTTTCCACTGGATTAAATGTACCAGCACAATTTACTACAGTTTTGTTCACATCTCACAAAGATGTGTACAAAAGAGGATTTTGGGAACTGCTCCAAAAAGTGGCAGGAATCATGGGATAAGTGAATTCAAAAGAGGAGAGAATCTTTAAAGGAGAAGTAAGGGAAATGTTTCTTTTTACTGCAGTAAATGCTTCACATTTCAATCTTCCCTTTTATTTCATTCCCACCTAATACATGTACACATATGGAGTGAGTCACATCCATGATTTCCTCTGCCAGCTTGAGGGATAAGAGGCAAGTACACCCCAGCAGCAGACTCACTCACACTCCGAGAAAAGCCACCAGGACTTGTCACATCCATAGTTGATCCTATAAATGTGGCAGGCAGGAAGTAGGCAAGATATACCTGAAGATTTTTCTACCAAAAGGTAGAGAAATGTGGAGGAAGGAAGGGATGGAAGGACAGAAGAAGAGAAATGTAGTGAATATGAACAAATGCAGGACCCAACAGGCAAAGGTGGAAGCATCTATGAAACATGACAAATAATACAGTGTTGCACTGTAACCCAAATATTATCATCACTGTAGGCATTTAATCCAAGGCCTTCACACTGAGCTATATTCCCAGTCCTTTTAAATGTACATATTCTATGTTGTTCAGGATGGCTTTGAATTTGTAAGGATCCTCTTGCCTCTGCCTCTGGAGGGCTGAAATAAATCAAATTATGGAACAGGGACATAAAAATAATTGAATCAATAAGGATGGAGAGTAAAAACCAAACTGT
>PVIR01037144.1:0-15335 GCA_004026965.1 Petromus typicus | reverse complement strand
TGTGGAGACTCACGCCCAGCAGCAACCAGTACCACATACCACAGTGCCGGGCGTGGTGGCTCACGCCTGTAATCCCAGCACTCGGGAGGCAGAGGCAGGAGGATTGCTGTGATGTGAGTTGGAGGCTGAGCTCAGGGCCAGCCTGAACCACAAAGTGAGACCCTGTCTCAAAAAACCTAAAAAAAAAAAAAAAAAGAAATCAGGTAATACTGAGTTAGCAAGGATGTGGGAAAAAACAGCCTCTCATTCCTCCTGGTGGAGCATTAAGTTGGTGAAATCACTCCGGAAAGTTGGTGGATTCATTTTACCTATAAAAGTACTTCCACCGCTATGATCCTCTGAAGAAACTCTTGCGCATGCGCATTAGACTATACCTGCAAGATTGGATAAACAAGCAAGAGATGTAGTCGTACAATAGGAAACAACAAAGCAGAGAACATGAATTAGCCACAAATATATGCACCCACAGGAATGAACCTCAAAATTTAAAGTGAAAGAAGTCAGGTCAGGGCCTCAGGAAGTAGCTCAATGGTAGAACACTGGCCTAGCATGTGTGAGGCCCTGGCTTCAATCCCACCAAAAAAGAAAAAAAGAAATATAGAAGGAGAGAGGGAGAAAGAGGAGCACACCAAATCAGAATGCACACTGTATGTTTCCATTGATGTATGTTCACAAAACAATACATTGTTTGAGAACATGTACAAGCATGACAATATATGAAATTACTAGCATGAATTTAGTAGTTTTATTTGGGGAAGAAAATGGCACACATTTGAAGGGCACATGAAAGTAATTCTGGTAATGTTCCTGTTCTAAAGCTAAACGGGGGATAAGAAGAGTCTTAATTTCACTTTTGACACACCACGAAGGTGTTTTTACAGATTCACATATTCATGATATGCTTCAAAACGAAGTACATTTTAAAGGGAATATGGGAAAGTTCAATTCTTATTTTTCACAGTGAAAAAAAAATCAATAGAAAATGCCTGAAACTGAAAAATCAGGAGGTAGCAATGTAAGCACTTTATCGAAGCTTGTGAATGTGAACACTAAGGCTGAAAGAATTTGAGATAGAAGCAAGACACGGGGAGAAGGACTCTGCAGCCTTTTACAACACGACTCTTCAAACAATGTGCTATGTAACAGATTAAAACAAAAGTGAAGTTTAAAAGAGAGCACTGGATAGCTGGTATTCAAATTCCCAGAGGCAAAGCAGAGGGGTGGGTGCAGGAAGAAGGGGGTGGGGGACAGAGTTGTTGTTTGAGTAGTTTCAGTTTGTGAAATAGATGGTGCTGATGATCACAAAATAGTGTGAGTGTGCTTTAACATACACATTTTTAAAATAAAGGTTAAAAAAATCAAAGACAGTAGCATTTGAGCTGTTGAGTAAGATAGGGAAGAGTTAACCACGAGGGCAAGGTGGGGGACACTGCAGGAAACTTGACTCCAGCCCTGAATCCCTTTCTCATTAAAGGTATTAATTCCCTCTTCTGCCATGGACCACCCTGAGGGGCTCCAGAGATCTGCGAGGTACTCCACTGTTCACAAATAAAAACTCCCAGAGTAAATTATGTTTAATCTCCAGTAGTCCCCTTCGGGTGCTTTATGGAAATAAATATATCAAGTGTAATCTTTAAAACAACAGAAAAACAAAGAATGCTGTCATTCACGTTGGATTCTTTGATTAACAAGAGGATTTACCACAGGTCCTTAAAACAGCATTTCTCCCAGAGTGCTTGAAATGTGATTGAACTAACTGAAAAAGCAGGCTTAGCCCATCCCCTAGAAATGGGCCAAAGTGGTACTTTTAGAGAAAATTGTGTATTGAGAACCCAAGAAAACAAATGCCCCACCCAAAGGTGTGCTAGTGTTGCTCAAGTAAAAGGTTCTAGATCTACTTCCTCACCCAAGATTTCCCACCTCTAAAAGAATTCATGGCCCCTGATCATTTCTTCCCAGTTTAATGAATCACACTATGGGCCATCCTCTCATATAAACCTTTGATTCTAATTATAATTCCTCCTGGGCTATGACTCTGTCATTTTTATCTATGTAACTCCCCAGGAAGGCTGTATTCAGCCCAGGCCTCTGTCATCCAGGCAAGCAGTGGTCTCTCTTTACTGTATTGCATCCACCCACACCCTTCCTGTTTGTCCAGCTACTTACAAAGGGAACCCCACGTCCACCCCACCTACATCCAGTCTCTGAGCAGGAGTCCACCCTGTGATGCATCCTGGCTCTCAGTCCCACAACTCTCACCAACCTGGGGTCTGTCCACCCAATATCTTGCCAAAGATATCACGAGGTGCCCAAGACCACAAGCTAAGGGCCTGTACCCACCAAGTCAGTCACCAACCAGAAGTCACTTCTTGTTCAGACCAGGAAGGGCACTTAACTGCAAAAGGATGTAGCAATAGGACAGTTCCTGGGGCCCACAGAGCCAGCCACACAGCTCACAAAGACCCTGCTGTGTGAAGGAAAGGCCAGTATGACCCACATACTTTCTGTGTCCAGGTTCCAGCAAGCTGTTTCTCGAAAGGGCCCAAGAATAAATTTTTCAGGTTTTGAGGGTCCACAAGGTAAGATAGCGTAGCCATTCATATTGAAGAATCTTTTTTATACAGTATTTAAAAATGTAAAAATCATTTGCAGCTTGAAGGCTGTACAAAATGGTTAGGAGCTGGATTTGATCTTTAGGCTGAGTCCAGCCTACCCCTTATTAGTTGAAGAGCATTAATTTGTGACCTCCCTGCTCACAACCATTTAAGAGTTCAAAATGATTTGAAGCCAAGAACTAGAAACGTTCTTCAAATCAGTGATCTCCAGACTCAAGCATTTATTCTTACTGGGGACAAAGGAAGAAAAGATTAAGGTCTTTATCCTGTATTTTTATTTCATTCTTTTTACTTCTATTTTTTGTTTATGTCTTACAAAATAGAAGTACAATGGTATTCTCGCAGAATTTATAAGTAACATAATTACATAGGTTGGGTGTGACGAGCTAATTTTTTTAATTATAGGGCTGTGGTGTAAAAAAATCAAGAACGCTAGCCTAATCTCACATCAATTAATTTTGAAAAGCTTCACACTGTCATGCCTTTGTTTCGACAAACATCTCTTTTCTCACAGAGTGTTAGGTGGCAAAATTTGATTTTTTAATTAAAATTTATTTAAATGGATGTTGACAGACATGAAGAACTTCAGTATCTTGGAATCACTGTATTACAGGAAAATATTGAGCAGTCTATGAGCAAGAGTAAGCCGTTGAAATCTAGTGTCTTCTTGGGGTTTTGCATCTTTGCTGCTCTTTGTTACATAGAGTCCGAAGCTCCTTCCCCCAAGGCAGCTTTTGGGATCAATACTTTTCGCCTGCTGAGGCCATGTTGACATCAAGCTGGGCTCCAACTTATGTAAATTACAAAGTAACACTGTATATGCTGGGTCTCATCTCCAGTACAAAGCAGACTTTTGGCTAAGAAAAGAAGGAGAAAAATAAGGTAGAGGGAGAGCTGCCAGACAAGTTAGCTCCTCTTTTCCCATTCCCTCTAAACTGATGTTTGTGCATGTTTTGTTTAACAAAAAATGAAGAGTGGAAATCCAAAATTATCAGTCCCAGAGATTAAATAGTTGTTGAGATAAACTGGATATAACTAAAATAAAGATGGAAATAAACCTCTTAGAGGTAAATGACTGGAAAGCGTGAGGTCCGTTTTAGGATTATTTTAATCTAAAATGTTTCATTTAAGAAAAGGTCCAGTGCTTAAAGGGACAAACATCAACTATTTACGCAGCACAACCCAGAACCTCTGTAACTAGGCAGAATGTTATTACACAATTTATTGGATAAACCTGGATAACTGGATTGTGGTTTGGACAAGAAAAAAAGATAAAATCATAGAAGATGTACTGAAGAATTGTGGTGGGTTGCAAACTTTCCCTATTTGTAAGAGAGCAAGCTAGCCTGTGCCAGTTTCATAGATACTAGCAGAAGACACACAACCTTGAGTCAGAGATGAGAAACTTTATAATTCAAGGCATGTCTTGGCTTTCTCATGCTTGAGACACAATACTCAGCACTCATAACTTATAGGTTTGGGGGCCTATAATTTCAGTCCGTGGTTGCCTGGCTTCAAATAGAAGAAAGATGGCAGAGAAGCACAGCAGAGGAAAAGATGCTCAATCCATGGCCAGCAGGAAACAGAAAGCATGAAGAGAGGAGCTGGGAAGAGAGATCTTCCCTTCCTGGTCATTCACCAGGTGATCGATCTCCCATGAGGCCACAGCTCCAACAGGAAGTCAGCCAGGAACTCATCAGTGACTGATCCCCTGGCAAGTACAGTTCCCCATGATCCATTCACCTTCCACACGCGTGAGACTTTTGGAGGACACCTTAAATCTGAGTAACATGGCAATATCAACATTTGGGCCTGTTCTCTGAGACCCATTTTTCAGAGGGCAACACAAAGGGGACCAGTTGCCTCCTGCAAAAACAGCAGCTTGAATTACAGGAGCGCATAGAGAACCTGAAGTCTTTTATGATTTCTATGCATTTTAAACATGTTTATATTTTTATGACTCTGGAATGTGGATGGTCTTCGTGAATGCTCCATGTGAGCGTGGGAAGAATGTATACTCTATTGTCGCTGATGGATTAATCCATAAATATCGATTAGATCAAGCCAATTGCTGCTGGTGTTCAGGTCAACTGTGTTCTTACTGATTTTCTATTGTCTTCATGTATAGTTACTGAAAGTAGTTTCGAAGTCTACAACTACAACAATGGATTTGCTTTTCCCACCTTGCAGTTCTATCAGGTTTTGCCTCACAGAGTACTATGTATTGTATGCTTACCTAGAATCTTCTAAGATATAATCTTGTGATACACTGCCACTATTAAGAGAAATTAAGCATAAGGAAAACAAAATATTTTATTTTACCTTCATTTATTCTTTTGTTTTTAAAACATAGATCTAAATTTCTGACTTAATCCTTTTCCTGTTCCCTAAATTAATTCTTTTAATATTGTGTTAATATCAAATCTGTTGGTCATAAATTCCCTCTATCTTTGCTTATGTGAGAAAGTACTGATCCTTTTAATTTTTTTTTAGACAGGTTCTTGTTTTTGTAGTTCAGGCTGGCCCTGAACTCAGTCTTGAACTTACAGCAATCCTCCTGCCTCTGCCTCCCAAGTGCTGGAATTACAGGTGTGAGCACTATGCTCACCACAGTGGTATTTGGTTCTGATTACTGGTGGGTAGGGGTCTCCACGCCTGGCATTGTTGTATGTGGTTACTGGGGATCAAACTCAGACTCTTGCACTTGCACAGCAGTGCCAGAACCACTGAGCTAAATCCCTGCTCACTGATTCTTTTAAAGGATAATCTCCCTGATAAATGTTTATTTCATTCTATTACCTTTTTTTTTTTTTTTTGTAAAGTCTGGCTTTGTAGTTCAGGCTGGTCCTGAGCTCATTATGTACCCCAGGTGAGCCTCAAACTCACAGCAATCCTGCCTCTGCCTCCCCCACCCAGTGCTGGGATTACAAGCATGAGCCAGCACATCCCTTGCCATTGGGAAATGTGGTTCCAGGAATAGAACTTGGGACCTTGTACTTGCCAGACAGATGCCGGAACCACTGAGCTAAATCCCCAGCCCTCTACTACCTTCTTTTTTTGAGACAGGGTCTCGCTTTATAATTCAGGCTGGCCCTGAGTTCACTAGATAGCCCAGGCAAACCTTGAACTCACAGCAATCCTCCTGTCTCTGCCTTCCTCTCCTAATTTGAGTATGTTCCATTGAAAGTATCTTCAATATCACTGATTTTTTTCCCCTGGCCATGTCCAATCTACTAATAATGAGCCTAGCAAAAGCATTATTTTTGTTACAGTGCTTCTGATTCCTCCCACTTCCTTTTGATTTTCTTAGAATTTCCATCTTTCTTCTGCTTGTATCCCCCATGCATCTGCTCTTGAATATTGCCTATTCTTTCCATTAGAACTCTTAACATATTAATTACTGTTACTTTAAATTCCCTGTGATAATTCCCAAACCTGAATTATATCTGACTGGCGCTGGTGCATGCTTTACCCCTTTAGGGTTTTTGTAGCTGCTTGTTGAGAGACGTGGCATATTGAGTAATAGGACCTGAGGTGAACAGGCCTTTGCCATGAGACCTTATGTTGAATCCAGCGAGGGGCTGGACTATTTAATGTTTACTGTAGAAATGGGAGCCAGAATTCAAAGTCCCTTTTGGGGAGCAGAGGGTGGTTCTGGAGACTGACCCATCTCCTTCACACAAATGCTCACCCACTGAGCTACATTAGCTCATCAATTATCTTTTTTGTCTCTGTCGTCTTTGGCTTTCTCTAAGTAGCCTCTGAGAAGGTCAGTATTTTGCAACTCGTTTAGTTTAGTTTAGTCCACATTGATTATTCCAGAATTCTGTCAGTCCAGAGGAAAGGTGTGGGGAAAGAAAATGTTCCATAATCTTAGGATTTGGTGGAGATGTGGGCTGTAAACTTCACAAGTATTCTTAATTTCTTCTTTCAATATCCACCTAATGTGAGAAAGGAAGCTGGATTTGGCTAATTTCCCTTCCCTCAAGTCTGATAAGTCTTCTCCCAGCAGAATAGACCTTTATTCCCCTTTTAATAAACACATACTCACTGTATTTATTTGTAAAGTACAATGTGATATTTCAACATAAGTATATCACATGCGATGATCAAATCAGGGTAGTCAGCATATCTGCCACCTCAAACATTTCCCATTTCTTTCATGTTAGAAATTTTGAAAATGCTTCTTCTACATATTAAGGCTTTGTTACGGAGAATGCGCTGAGCATATTCAAAATGGTCACCTGTATCCTCCCCCTGCCACCGACATCAGAGAATTTTTGTTGTTTCTTTACTAGGAAAACCTCTACAATTCCTAGAGATGAGACTCACAGAAGGGGGACTATGACTGCAGCCCCCACAACTCTGACTTTCATGCAAGTTCCCATTCAGCTTCCAATTTCATCAAAATTACTACCAGATCTTCCTATCATTTGGCTCTGGCAGCTCCCACTCCAGGCAAATAGAGCACAACTGTGACTCTAGATTTGTTGTCTCTCTAGATTTAAGGACATTAGTTTGCCCTGTGACATCAATTTTCTGGTAGGTCCAAGAAAAGTCATTGATTTTCAATTTCAACTTCTTGCTTGTTGAAAAAGCAGGACTGACAGGTTTCTAAGAGTCTCTAAGCTCTCTACATGTCAGAGCTGAAATCAGAAGTCACTGGGCTTTTTAAAAAGGCAGTGAATTCAATTCTCCTTTGCTTTAGAAGGAAACATTATTTGTATTATACTGGACAGTAAATAAATCTGCCCTCCACTCCAGAGGAAACCAATAGCTACATCTTCCAAGGCTCTGTATGGTTTTAACATCCTTCACAGCCTGGATATGCAGAAATGTAAAAGATCTATGAAGAGTTATTTGCCAACTGGTGTATAAATCACCAGGAAACTGGTAGAAACTGGACTTACAACAGAGGGTCTCAAAATTGACTACCCAATAGCATCATCTGTGCCAACTTTTACAAAACCAGTGTCCAGAGGTTGTTTTCACTGGTGTGCGTCACAGCCCCAAGCATCAATAGTGTCAGTAGTTTGCCAAAGCTGCTGGTGATTCTCAGGTAAAGAGTGCGTGGAAACTACCTGCTTAAAAGGTGGAAAAGTGAAGTGTAAATATGTATTTACTTCCTTAGTGCTTCCAAACTTTGCTGCATTTTTAAATTACTTGAGGATCATATTCAGTGCAGATTCTCACTCACCTGGTTTGGAGTCGGGCCAGAGATTGTTTCTGACAAGCTGCCCCATGTTCCTTAGGATTGTCACTCCACTTTGACTACAGAGTTTTGGCTCACTAGGAGTGCCCTTCTCATGTAATCTCTGTCTAGAGACTTCCACACTAGATTTCCATGCTAGATTTCCATATTTTAGGCTTTACATGCATGTTGAGGCATTTACTGCATATGAAAAGAGCAGATAGCCCAATCCTGGAAGATATTCTTGCAATAAGATGAGATCTATCTCTTCCTAGGACCACATAAGTACATTGGCCGTTGAAATTATGAGACTTTTGAGATACACTTCAGTATATTTTTTTAAAACAGAGATTTGAAACATGGGGCCTTAATTCCCAAGTAACACATCCACTCTGCATCTCACATCACTCAAGAGTTGATGCTAGCAATCGAGGAAGCTCTACAAATTGGGATCCAAGTGTCAGAGAAATTAAAAGTAAAATCTTGACCAGCTGGAGTAAAAGTTTTATCAGTTATGAACACCTTCCCACCAACTAATCAATTTGTTTTTATTTCTCCTTCTGTTGGGAATAAGGGAGATCCTCTGCCTCCTCCTCCTTATCTCCTGGTTTAATTTCCAAAGACCATAATACATGAGCTCCATCCCTGGTATCACCGAAAACAATTTACAAAGATCATAATATATACTGGTGACATGGGTAACATGACTGGCACCAGGTCACTTCCTCTTCTCTGCAGCACAGGCAGTAAGTGGGAGGGAAATGCCCTCTTCCAGGACCAATGCTGCCCATTAACAGAGCTTCCCTAGCCTGGCAATCTCGCGCCTCTCCAGCTTGAATGAATATCCTCCAGGCTATGCAACTTCTTCATTTGTTTTCCAATATAAACTAAAGATGCCTAGATGGGAACCAGGTGTTGGTGAAGCCCGAAGGACATACAGAGACATGCCTGTTAAATATTGATCCTGTTGATGGCCCTAGGGCAGGCAGATCTGGTGCCTGCTTCTCTGACATGCCTCCTTAACCAAGTTAATACCTGTCTACCCACCAGCTGCCTCTGGGAACGTTTTACAAATACCACTTTACAATGATGAGATAGGTCATCTTTTCCCACCGGGCCTGGCTTCTCTGGGTTTTCTAATACAGGTCTGCTGAAATTGAAACAGAAGGTCTTTGCTTTCCCTGACCTTTGTGTTTCTCACATCCATTAGAAAAGAACAATGCCACAGTGCAGTACTCAGAGCTGAGGAAGGAAGACTGCTGTAGCCAGTGAACTAAGTGGAAAGAAAGCATTGGGCTTCTTTTGCATCAGCTGTGGAACTGACATTTCTGCAGGTGTTTTTCAATATATCTTTATGATGTGCCATTATGTGCTTAGGTGCTAAGGATCCAAACTAAATAAAACCTTGGCTCTGCCCTTGAAGAGCTTACAAGCGCCAAACCTAGGTTAATGGTTTTCTAAGTCTAGGCCAAATTGTTTAAATATTTAAACAGAGTACATCTATTTGCTTGTTGAGAGAATTGAATGCTTTGTCTTTCAAGGTTGGGGGAGGCTGAGCAGGTAAAAGTTGGGAAGGAAGTCCTACAGGCTGTGCAATCTTTACAAAAAGGTGTAATTCTACAAAGGATAGTAATAGAGTCTTCAGTCCATTCCAAGGATTTCAAATGAAAACATTACCCATAATTCCCCCTGGATGGCCACCTTCAGCATAGGCCCACATTGGCAGGACTCATGGAATCCACACAATGCCCTCAATCAGTGTGTTTCTTTAGCCAGCGATAGCAGCCAGCAAGGGAGACCTGGCTCTTTTCCTCTCTAAATTCCGTCTTATGACTGCAAAACTGGAAAGTCAAAGCTATCAAGAGCGAATCAAATAACAAACAGCTATGAGACTGGATTGACTCTAAGAATTGTATATATTTTTTAAAGTTTTTGTTTGTTTGTTTGTTTGTTTTTGAGACAGGCTCTCACTTTGTAGTTCAGGCTGGTCCTGAACTTAGCCTTGAACTCAGCAATCCTCCTGCCTCTGCCTCCCAAGTGCTGGGATTATAGGCGTGAGCCACCACACCTGGCATTGTTATATGTGCTTACTGGGAATCGAACCCAGGACCTTATGCTTGCAAGGCAGGCGCTGGAACCACTGAGCTAAATCCCCAGCCCAAGAACCATGTACAGTTTTAAATATTCAATTTCTAAAACAAAGTCAGTGACACACTGCTGGACTCAGTGTTTTCTCAGGAACAGTCTGGAGCAGGTCTTAAGATACAGCTTCATTATTTCCATCCATGTAAGTTTAGTCACATTACTTTGTTTCTTTTAGCATTTTGTCTCCTTAATAGTTAAAAAGGGACCATCATATCCATCCTGCATATGTCACCAGGTGGTTATGGTAATTTAATTATCCAATATCTATAAAGCATTTTAAAACTATAAATCATTACAAAACTGCAAGCAACTTAACCAATATTAAGCCTTCCTTATCTCCACGTTTAATTTATATTGTCTCCTTTGGAACTTCAAGATATGCATTCCAAACTGTTCTCCAGAATTCCACTTATCATATTGGTTGGAAAAAGTACTCTCTTCCCGATGCCCCAACTTGTTGAGAGTATAGCTTATGCGACCATTAATTTGCCTGCAGCAAGTCAAATCTACAAATATTTACTAGCTACAGAACCTGGCCTTGTAGGAGATGCCAAAAAAAAAAAAAAAGCACAGGATTCACTTTCTGCATTAATGCAGTGAATTCCCTAGCTGCACCCATATACCCATATAAATGTTGGAGAAGAAAAGAACAGCTTATGCTCCCTTGCTGCCTCCAATACACCTGGAGTTTTACTTGAAATATAAGAAACAGCTGGTGTTCAAGATTTAAAGCTCAATATAAATACCAAAAACAATTTATTTTATATGCTGCCTAGGCTGGCAAAATTGCAGAGTTCATCAAACAGAAAATAAAGATGATGATGATGATGATGACAATGATAAACATGATTCCATATAGTTGGTCTTTATATAGTAACACAAAAAGATGTGCAGTCTCTATAGGAGATTCCAGAGTTGGGCCATACCCTGAACTTCACCCCAAATAGATTCCCAGTAGGACCTCCCCAAGACCTGTGAATCTCAGAAATGAGGCCGTATGTTCTTGGAAGCTGATCTTATGAAAGCTTCAAGCAATGATACCTCATTTTAATATTGTACAAGGGCACTGGTATCTATGTGACATAGGAAAACTCTCCACAAAACCAATATTCAAGGCTGGAGATGGCATAATCTCAATGGCACAGGCTGTCTGGCAATATTGATATAGAGATAGATATAGATATATAGATATAGATATGAACCACCAAAGCAATATTCAAAACCCAAATAATACTAAAAGTGACTAAATATTCAACTAGTGTTTTTCTGTAAACTGGTGAAATCTTTTATTCTCATGGAAAGTCTGAAGCAAGTAAGTCTTTACTTTGGGAAACACCAACAACCTGTTTTATAAATGAATTTCTATCACTCAGTGGGAATAACTCTTCTAATATACACCAAGTGCTTCTACATTTAGGTAAACAAGATACTGAGTAGTTTAATGTACTCTTTCACTAAGTTCTCTTGTAAGTCTTCGTGGGTACTATCATTATTTTCATTAAAGAGGGGAAGGGCTGGGAGTTTAGCTCAGGGACACAACACTTGCCTAGCATCTAGATTTAAACCCTGGTAATGCAAAGAGAAAAAAAAAAAAAAAGAAGAAGGAAAACAGATTCCCAGAGGCTTCATCATTGGAGACTCTCAGACTGTTGGTATTCAGATCATGCAATGCAGTAAGTGACTCTCATCTGTGGGCCAGCACATGGGTGGCACATAATGCTGTGCCCAGCACAAACTGTCTTCCTCACCCTGCCTACTGCTTCACAACGGTCTTCTTTCCATCTAGCAGAAGCAGGTAGAAGACCTAGAAATGGGGATTTAGAGAATCCCCTTCCCAGGACTGCACTCACTGGATCGTAAGATACACACTGGCGAAGACAGTGTGACTCCATTTCCAAAGCGGTTTACTAATCCACCTGCCCAGTAATGTATGAGACACCATCATCCACCGTTCAATTTGTCCATTTTCTGCTCTGTGTAGTTAAAGGAGTATACAAAAAGGTCTCACTGCACTCTCGTTTTGTATGTTCTCTATTACCAGCCATCCTTCACACATTTATCAACATACCTGATAACTCTTATGTGAAACACTTGCTCTTACATTTCACCCATTTTTCTACTGGGTTATTTGTGCTTGTATTGATGTGTAGGTCTTCCTACTTGCTCTATTTGTGGGATGTTAGGATATTCGCAGATGCCTTCTACCAAGTAACTTGTCTCCCCGCTTATGGCAGCTTTTAATGAATTAAGGCTCTTGATTTTATTATAGTTACAGGTAATGTTCTTTTTCTTTTTATGGCTTTTTGTGTCTTAAGAAATCTTTGCCTCAAGGAACATAAAGGACAGTCTCATCCTGGGGCAGAGGTCACAAATGGAGCCGGCTTCCAGGCAGGTCAGAGGCAAGCCCTGGCACATCTACCACAGCATTGTCCTGATGCGGGGTACAGCTTTGACTAGGCAGCGCCTGTGACCAGCTGGCTGGCTAGCAGGTGTGTTCTGGTTATAGAACTAGATATATCACGCTATTAGAGCTGGGTGCCATTAAAAATTCTAATCATAGACTGTAATTAACTTTCCTTGCTC
The DNA here is from genome assembly GCA_004026965.1 of Petromus typicus. Classification (NCBI taxonomy): domain Eukaryota; kingdom Metazoa; phylum Chordata; class Mammalia; order Rodentia; family Petromuridae; genus Petromus; species Petromus typicus. The sequence continues at coordinate 2,801 of PVIR01037144.1, read as the reverse complement.
TGACGCCCTCTCACTAAGCGACCTTCTGATTATAATTTGGCTTCCCATGTATCTTGCCTACAGGGAGAGAATGTACTGAGAATGTACTGTTCAGACCGACGTGAGGATCCAATCCATTAAACAGTTACATGCCATGATGTAAATTAATAAATTCGTATTCTGATTATATCATCTGCCTTGTCTGGGCTCTGAAGGCGTGAGTCAGCATCCCCAGGACTAATCAACACGGACAATGAGAATATCAAGCTTCTGGGCTGAAAACCTCCAATCTAGACCCAAAACAGAGTGAAATCACCAAGGTAACACTGCCCTGGAGGCCCCGGGACCTGATAAAGGAGGCCTTCCTGCATGGCATGCGATCCAGACAGGGATTACAATTGACTTTTGACATTATCAAGAGCTGCATATTCAAAACCAGCGCTTGGTTCCGTTCAGGTGAAGGCAAAGAATAGAGGATGATCATGAGACTTGTACTGAATATTTATTGGCTTCTAAGCACACACCAGATGCTGCACAAATCCTGGGCAGAAGGTTAAGATTTACAGACATGCCTGAAAAAAGAAAACAAAAAAGGACAGATGGTAGGTGCTGAGGAGAAATGGTGGAAGAGGTGTCTGCCTGATGAATTCTTGTTCCATGTAGGTACTCAGGGTCCAGGACGAACAACAGAGGAAGGTAACTTTACAGGGGGAAAAAAGTAAATGCAGGGTACACCAGAACACAAACAGGAAGGTGAGATTATGCAAGCCAGAGGAAGATTTAGGGTCTGTGGGGTGAGGGCAAGATCTTCAAAGTGAGTTCAAAAGACAAAGTGGAGATGAGCCTAGAAAGACAGAGGGGGACAATTTACAATCCTGCTACATAGTCTGCCACTTCCTCTGTGGTCTCGGGGGACCCAGCTACATGGGATAATAATGAGAAGAAAACTATAAGAGCTGTAGTATCTGGAAAGTCTTTAGCCTACTGATGGGAAGAGAGCTTCTACTTTGTACTCAAGCCAAAAAAGAAGGGGATGAGAGTGACACACACTGATGGTCCTATAGGATTGGTTGTTCTAAGCTTCATGTGGTGGTGCACAACTCATATTCCCAGCTATTCAGGGGGGAGATGGGGAGGATCACTGCAGCCCAGGACCTCAAAACAGCCTGGGCAACAGACAGAGAAGGTTACAGAACCATCAGAGCTGTTCTCTGGTTCTAAAAATGAGGTAGAGCTACATCCCCAAGGAAGGGACATTCCAGCTGCGGGGGAAGGGAGGTATCTCAAAGGCCCAGCGTAACAATACGCCAAAGAGGGCAGCTGGGGAAGTGCTCCTCACAGGGAACTGAGGGAACAGCCCACCCATGCTGTCTAACCTACAGGGTCTGGCTCAGACATGAAAGAATGACCTCCTCTAATACAGCCTCAGTAAGTGTGCACATGGGTACAAATCAGCATAGACGGAAGGGCCCCCATCAGTAGAGATTGTCCCGCACGTGCTCCATGATGGTCTTCAGCCCCAACCAGGTCTCCTCCGCAGTAGGGATGATCTGGTTGGCAGGCAGGAGGAAGCCGTAATGCCCTGTATCTCTCAGTTCAAATGTGAATGCATACTTAATGCCGTTGTCATAGGCCCAGTCAATGCTGCTCCCGCTAGCAGGATCTGTCAGTGAGAAGAGTAAACACTGTTCTAGTGTAGTTCCCTTCAGAGTACCACGAAGTTTCCTTAGCAATCCAGAGTTCTTACCTGAAGTCACTGGAAGCATTAGCTCCATACATACACCTCTAGCTCCCACACAGGAGGTATGGCACTAATGTCCAACCAAGAGATCTGAAATCCCCACTCCCATCTCATCACTAACTCACCACTAATTCTCCACTGTCCCGCAGACCACCCAAACCAACCTCCACAGAGACAGAGTGCAGTTGTCAGGTGCTGAGAGAAACCCAAGCCCCTGTCTCCCAGAAACCATGTCTTTGTGTGGACCTCTCCTACGTGGGAGAGGATTGGCCTCTCTTACATGCTTAGCAAGATACTTCAGAGATGAAGCTGTCATGAAAGACATTCTGGCTTCTGCCTTGGTCACTCTCAGGTCCATCACTCTGGAGCAAACCAGCCACCATGTTGTAATACTCAAGAGGTGTATATAGTAAAGGACTGTGACCTCCAGCCACTAATCAACACAAGCTTACCCATAAGTCACTGACAAGCAGATCCTTCAGTCCTGCTTCACCTTTAGTGACTATAGTCCTAAAGGACACCCTGTAACCCCACAAAAAACTTGGACCAGAGCTACCACTCAACTAAGCTGCTCACAAATTCCTGATTCACCAGAAATAGTGAAAGAAAATAAATGTTTGCTATGTTAAACTGCTAAGTTTAAGGATTAAATTTATATATAGTAAGAGATAACTAATACATAGAGAAGGAGGGAAGGAAGCACATTGCCAAAGGGCTTGAGAGAGGCAGCCAGGCAGAGTGTGCACACTTGGAATCTCAACTTTCCGGGAGGCTGAAGTAGAAAGAGCTGTTGTGAGCAACTTAGTGAAATGTCTCAAAATAAAAGGTAATGGGGCTTTAGCTCAGTGGTTCTGGCGCCTGCCTTGCAAGTACAAGGGCTCTGGTTTGATCCCTGGTAACCACATACAACAGTCAGCAATCAGTACCACATACCACAGTGCCAGGCATGGTGGTTCACATCTGTAATCTCAGCACTTGGGAGGCAGAGGCAGGAGGATTGCTGAGTTCGAGGCTCAGGACCAGCCTGAACTACAAAGTGAGACCCTATCTCAAAAAAAAAAAAAAAAAAAAAAAAAAAAAA
>PVIR01037143.1:0-15175 GCA_004026965.1 Petromus typicus | reverse complement strand
TCAATGTTGAATGCAATAATGATGTTTATGTGTAATGCACCAATAAAGATTTGAATAAAAAATGTTTAAAAATCACTATTTTAAAAATGTATTCCAAGGAAATATCTACAACTGAATTATCAAAAATTATCAAAACTGAATTATCAAATTTCTAGAAAACAATTGAATGTGTTAAATTCTTCTTGAGAATAAAATCAGGGGCTGGGAATTTGGCTCAGCGGTTCTGGCATATTTAGCTCAGTGGTTCCAGCACCTGTCTTGCAAGTGCAAGGACCCAGGTTCGATCCCCGGTAACCACATACAATACTGGGTGTGAAGACTCACACCAGCAGCAATCAGTACCACATAGCACAGTGCCAGATGTGGTGGCTCACACCTGTAATCCCAGCACTCAGGAGGCAGAGGCAGGAGGATTGCTGTGATGTGAGTTTAAGGCTGAGCTCAGGGCCTGCCTGAACCACAAAGCAAGACCCTGTCTCAAAAAAAAAAAAAAAAAAAAGAAAGAAAGAAAGAAAGAAAGAAAAGAAAAGAAAAGAAAAGAAAATCAAGCCTACAACAGTTGCTTTTCTCACGCTATTTCTCTATCACAGACGTGCTCAAACCTTAGCTAATGTTTGGAAGTACAAATTCAATTTAATTTTCAACTCCACAAATACTTATTATCCACCTCTCCCACGAAGTCAGTGTGCTCAGTGTTGTGCTAGACTCTGGGAAGTGAAACAACACATAAGTAATTTCCTGAGATGGTTCCCTCAAGAAGTGCACATAAGAAACACTATCATGTATCCACCAATAACTGGAAATAAGTGTCTCACATTTACTAAGTTCTGTGCACTGTTTTACTTGTATAAGACTTTAATCCCCACCACAATCTTAAGTTTCATAAATAAAGAAGGAAACAAAGGCACAGAGGTAAGAAACTTGTCCAAACTTACAAAACTCCAGTGATAGGCCTAAATTACTTTTGGTCTATTCTGTCATACAAAATTGGGAGGAAAGCTCCAAAAAATGTTACCAAAAATTGTATATGAACTTGGAGTGGTTGCTAATGAAAAAAATTAAATCATGTATGTTCACTAAAAATGTTATTGACACTTTATAGGACTATTAAGCTTGATAGTGCTTTTCTTTCACCAAAACACATCTGGTAATTTTAAAAGAAAGCCAATGTTTTATTTAAAACTATAATATAAATCTTACTGTTAGTCAGTCAAAATATAGTCGTGGTGGTGTATCTCCAGTAGTATGCATGAGTAGATGCTTTTTCTGGAGTGAATAGCAATTGCATTAGTAGGAGACCTTCAGCCCAGGCCTTTCAATGTATCTTTGCAAGAAAATGAGCACTTGACCAAGAAAAATGTTTCCCCTCCAGCTAAGACACACTATCACAGCATCAACTCACCAAGTCACTAAATCCTTAGTAATTTCACACACACACACACACACACACACACACACACACACACACACACACACACACGGCATATCCTGATGCTCAAGTTATACTTCTTGGTTCCCAGAGAATGTATCAAAAGAAAGCTTGACATGACAATTAGGTTTTAATGATGCCCTAAAAAATAAAATTAATCTGATTTTTAAATTAAGATCTTGCTGTTTTCTGTCTGCAAAACTGGAACATGAGTCTCAAAATAAGATCCTGTTCTATTTCCTGTCTAATAGTTTTGTCTTTTCTCTGCTTTTGTTATCCTGTAAAATGGAATATGCATACATATAATTGATTTCTGTAAAATAAAATATATACCTCCCCCTCCCCATAGCAGCATGCATCCGGAGGGTTTCTTGGCAGCCTATCCCACTGGTGACAGTCTTAGGGAAATCTGAGATTAGAATGTCCTCCGCAGTCTAAATGGAGCTTTTCTCCTGTGGCCTCCAGGCCTCCGCGGTGTGGGACTCGCCACGCGTTCCAGCGGTGCCCAGGAATAAGGCGGGAGTGAGATTAGATGTGCTCTGAGCTACGCTCAAGCTCTACCTTTGAGTTGCCTAGGAGAAAGAAGAAATCTTTAGAAAAATATTTCACAAAATCTTCTCTGAATTGAAACGTAGCGCATTCCTCCCTTTTTATACAAGGTGACAGTGAGTATGAGATGTAAGATGAGTTTGCTCAGGCAATTACCCCTTGTTGATAGCAGATTATTTCCTCTGGCAAACTCGAAAATAACTTGTTGGTGTATAAGTTACTGCTGTTCTGGGGATGTAGTAATTTACTCTCCTGCCTTTTTTATGAGCACATTTATTTTAATCAGTAGAGTTCGGAATAGCTCTTTTTCATCTAGTTCCATCTCTTTTGGAGTTATGCACTTTCTAACATGTAATGAAGGAAGGTCTTTTTGTGTACACAGGAGAAAAGAAGCATGATGTATTACTGGAAAAAATGGTCTTTGTACAGGAAATCATAGCCCATGATCTTTTTTTCCATGTTAAAAACACAACATTTATTCTCTACAGCCATAGACCAAATTATTTTTTTCTGGCAGAAACAATGCCTCACCTTATGAAATATCTCAACATTATCTTTCATTATAGGGAATGATAACAGAATAGTTGCACATGTAGGGCAAAAAGAAATGTGAAAGAATTTGGGTTGATGGAACCTGCACAACTTTTAAGAAGTAGCAGGTTATATATGTTATTGAAAGCCTGGAAGACAAAGATAGCTGGAGACTTTAACTCCCTCCTTTTTTTTGCAAAAGAAAAGGAAAGGACCAAGAAAAGAAAAAAGACTTTTCCACGACACAGAGGAACTTTAATGGAGCTCAAACACATATTTTAACTAAGATTCACCTCCGCCCTTGTTGCCTCTTCTCACAGAGATCTGTTGAATTCTTTTTTTGAAGTTAAATTTATTGGTGTATCTTTCATATAGATTGATGGTCACATTCATCACTGAGAATTTCTACCTGCACGTGATATATCTTAGGTCTTGTTTTTCCCATCCCCTCCTCTCCCTTCCACCTCTCCACCCCTGTTTTATTTACAAAAGCTTTGTTTCTGCCCCCTCCCCGGAAGGAAAAGGAAAGAATCTGTTTAATTTTGGGGAAAAATAAGAAAGCAGCACCCATTTCCTAGCATTTTCCCACTGGCTGGCTAAATCTAGATATATCCACACCCTTAGAATGAAAGTTCAGTCCACAAATCCTTCACTTTTCTCTACTTCCATATTAACAATGACAAGATTTGTAACTCCAATGCCTGTGTCTTCTTTGAAGAAAGGAAATGTTTGTTTGGCTTATGAACACAAACATCAAAATCTAAGAGTCTACATCCTTTACAAGATTGTCTTCTGACCATTTATATCTATTCTTGACAGCATATGCTCCAGTCACAGTGCACAAAGCTGCCATTTCTCTCAAAGACCAGATGGTCAATCAGAAGCCATTTGACCTTCCTATAGAAAGAAAAGTGCTACAATTCAAAAGCATTGCTTCCTTGGACCTCTTCCATGGGAAATACTTATTTAAGTGTAAGCAGGATATTAGAAATATTTTTCTGGTTGAAAATTTTAAAAATGTTGTGATTTGGATCTGAAACACTCCCAAAGGCCCCACATTCATAGGCGGGGCTTTCAGGGGTGACTGAGTCCCAGGGCCATGCAGCTGACTCCTGTTAGGAGGTGGGGTCTAGTCGGGAGAGGCAAGTGACTGTGAAGTGGCCTGGGCGGGTGTATCGCTCACCCTCGACTTCCTGGCCGTCATAGGGTGAGCAGACCTTACCCCAACTCCTGCCAAACCCCCCAGCCATCGTATTTCTGCCTCGATCTCCCACATTCAGAGAAAGTGGAAGTAAAATAACTGTATCTTTGAAAGAAGCAGCGTCTACAAAGTGTGGTGAGGGTTTAGATTTTCAAAAAATATTCATTATTGTAAAAGATACAATGAAATGAATTCCCCCCACAATTTGCTTTGTTTCATACACAACTATTCTAGTCTTTTTCACAGTTTCTTGAAACAGTTCTGGAATTTTCCATGATATATTTACAAGATGTGATTTTAAAAAATAATATGATGAATGTCACTTCCAAGAGCCGTCGAAGGAAAGGGAGACTAGTGAAGTCATTTCTGTGTGTCCTCAGCCACCTTATTCACAGGATCTGGCACCGCATGACTCCAGATGTTCCCCAAATTAGAATGACCACATAAAGTTAATATTTTGCCTGCACTTAGCACAGGAAGGCAGCCAGCACAATGCAACTAAAGACATTCACAAAAGATAAGTACTTTCCAAAGGCCAAGACAATAGAATATGTGTATTCAGCGCTGGTGTGGGTGTGCATATTTTGGGGTAGACCTAATGGCAATGTGTATTTTACTGCAATAAATTTATTTAAAATTCAACATGGTCCTTATCACATCTAGTAGTATGGGCAGAGAGTACAAGAAAAATCTCGAATTCTCATCCATCTGGTTCTACCCTCATACGTAGTGTGGTCTTAGAATAATGGGATGGATCAACCATATTTTTATAGAGAACCTACAAGATACCATCTTTGTTGTTCCCGATTCCCCCCCAACTCTAAATATCTACTAGTCTATGCAACTGAAGGCTTAATAATCTAGTAGTTATGTCACGTTAATAGGATGAGTCTTTTTACGTGTTCACTTCTTTTCCCCAAAGGATTAGACAAGCAGCTAGAAGTGTGTGGAAGATTCTGTCATCCACTGAGATAGAATTAGGCCATCAAATTAATGTCATTTAATTCCTACACTCTCAAAACTGCTTACATGTGTTCTGTGCCTTCGCATTATATATACTAAAGAGAGGTGCACCTCACGTTGGTGCCCTGATAAATTCTCACTACGTACTGACTTTTTAAATTGAGATGTTTATTCTATTTCATTATAACGTGTAAATTGTTACTTTATACTCCACTGCCCAGAGGTAAATTGAAGATGTGTACACAGAGTGAAACTATTCCCCTAATAAAACCACCAACATGTTAAGAGTGCTCCCATTTCTGTTATTTATGCCATTTTCTTTCATTTTTAAAGATGATGCTAGCCTTTATTACACATTCTGAGTGTGCGTGTTATAGTTGTACAACACATTTTCCTTCCATGACCCATTAAAGTAGCATAATGCTTCCTATATTCATATATCTCTTAGTGCACAACCTATAGTTTGAATTTTTTTTTCTGCATCTTTCTTCAAAGGGAGAAGAAATTCTTTGAGGTGGAAAAAAAAATCCCTTGGCCTATTATGTCACTTCTTCTCAGTTTCAACTTAGCATTATCTTAGCTTAATAGGAAGAAATTATACAACACCAAATAAGTTCTGACATTCCTCATATAATCTACATTCTTAGCCATCCAATCTTCACTTTGCCAGCTTCTTAAGAGCTGTTACTTTTTTAAATAAGAAAAGAATGACTCAAATGTGACTGCCAGTCTAACCCATTCCATTCTGTATGTCACACTGCTAAGGCAGTACTTGGAATCTCAGAGCACCAAGTGCTACAATCCGTCTCCTTGTGACTCATGACGCCGGATGACAAGTGAGCCTCTGTCCTTGGGCAGCACCAGAAACAGTGGAGAATCCTTGTGGGTGTTCGAGGAGTTGTGAATAGATCTTGTGGGAGGCAGGAGGCCAAGCCTCAGACTTCCTGTGCGTTCTACCATCCTGACAGATGGCATATTCTTGGCCAGAGTCCAAGGACCTTGGTCACTGAGTGAACTTTCCCTGACTCTATGCTGTTGATATCTCAGACATCCAGGGACACAGGCCTCACTTGTGAATCACTTGGCTAGAAACTGCCTCTGTGTATTTTCTGAATGAACGTTCATACGGTATTTTGCCTCAACCAAGTAGGACTGTTTAGCACACTGTCATACAATTACTGTGTGTTGTAACAATACCAAAAGTGTGTTTCATAATTTAGTCCTAATGAATTTTTGACCTATAAATCAATAAACCTGTTACAAACTGAATAATAATATTTGCTTCCTGAAAGAGTGTGTGATATCAACAAGGCCACAGTTTACTGTCATTTTTAATGAGCAAAAAGCTTACCATACTCAAGGGACATTTAACATATTTTGACAAGGTGACCCACAATTACCCATTAACACTGTATTTGTCTAAACCCTGCCACATTGGTATTCAGGGACCATGTAATAGTTCACTGATGTCCCACACGGGGGCGGAGAATAAGGCAAGTGGGACCTTCCCAAGGTCTTTCCCTGCCAGACTGCATCTTGTATATCGCTGTATTGATGAAATATTTGGATAGTTAATCAACAGAGCTCTGTTCTTTTAATGTGCCATAGGCATAGGAAAGAGAAAGGGAGAAGGAAAGAAAGAAAGAAAGAAAGAAAGAAAGAAAGAAAGAAAGAAAGAAAGAAAGAAAGAAAGAAAGAGAGAAGGGAGGGGTTCAGGGAGAGAAGGAAAGGAGGAGCCTGAGGCTGAAGAATCTAAAGTCTGCATTCAAGCTGAACAATTTGGTGATTAGACCCTGTATCAAAAATAAAAAAGGAGTGGGGATACAGCTCAGTGCAGAGTCCCTGGGTTCAGTCCCCAATGGAGCAAGAAAGAAAGGGAGGGGAGGGAAGAAAGAAATGAGAAGAATAAGGAAAGAAGTGCAGGGGGAAGTGAGGGTGAGGAGGAGGGTGAAATAAAAGGCATGAGGATATATTTCCTATTTTTGAATATGACGGTGAAAGTATATCATTTCAGAAAATAGGACCACAGGAAAACATCATAAAATATTCAGTATGGTTTTAAATTGAAAGACTTGTATGCTTTTCTGGACTATTTTTGTTGAAATTTGTTTCTCAACATTTTAAGTGGGTTAAACTTCAAACTCTTTGCCAGAGCCGAGTCGTATTCTTTACACCCTTGGAAAGTTCTGTCCACTCTTCATTTCCCCATGGAGAATGTTCCAGAAATTCACAGCTGGTGTTTCCTATGGGAATCACTAGTTCACTGCTAGCCCTAGATTTACCCTTCCATTTTGTGTAGCACACGCCATGAGGCAGGGCCTTGACCGTCCACCTCTTCCCTCAGGCTCGCTCTCAAATCCTCCCATACCTCATTCCCTCTCTTATGGGTATAAAGACAGCAGGACCTATCTTCATTGTCACTTCTCTTTATTTCCTCTGGTAAATCTTTTGTACACAATCAATTTTTTAAATAACCAAGCAGCTACAATCTTCCCTGCCCCTACCACTGTTCTCAGCTTCTTACCAACTGGTCAGGACCATCTTCCTCACATTCTGTTTCCTACTCCAAGACCCAGGATCGTGCACATAATCACTTGGGTACAATTACATACTATCATATTTGTGTATAATTATCAGGTTCAACATGCACATTCATGGATTTGTCAGTATTCATACTCTAAAGATATTTTACCTGTTTACTTTTCTTACCAGTTTCTAACCTTCTTCTTAAGTCCCAATGTTGTTTGAGCATAAGAATCAAATAGGTCAGTTAAATCTATTTGAAAATAATATCTGAGGATGACACTTAGAAATGTACACTTTAATAAGCTCCTGGAAAGATACTTATCTGATAAAGTATAGTTATCAATCATATTCTATGTACACTAATTTACATATATTCTTGGTTATTTTGCTGCTAAATTCAACCCATTCGATTTTTGTGTTTGATTAGGGTGCGTGTGTGGCACATGCAAGACTGCATTCCATGGTCTGTAATTTATTTTTAGAGAAGACTCCCTTTTCATCTTCGACAAAGCAATGCTGCAAGTTGTTTTTGACCAACAATCAGCCAGAAGTGAAGACACCGAGTCTGCAAAGCTTTGAATGCAGCCAGCACCTGTGTGGTCCAGATGCAGATCCTCCTCAGGTATGTCTCATGGGAAAATGCTCCCCCAGCCACAGCAGGGTTGCAACTTCATAAGACTCGGAAGCAAAGTGCCCACAAGGTGGTTCCCAGACTCCTCACCTACAGAAACAGGGAGATAAATATGCTGCGTTCCTGGCTGATTTTGTAGTAGCATTATGACACAGCAGCAAACAAACTGTACATAATGAATTTATCTCATAGCCACCGAGCCTCTGAGTTAGTGGTCCTTTGAAATTTGAGGTTTTGCTGCTCTGAATTTCCAACTGATGTCAGTCAGGATAGTGCTCAGTAAAAATACAAAAGTACCATAAATGCTGGCAAGGATAGGAAGGGAACATAAATAGTATAGCCAAGATGGAAATTGGTATGGAGGGTCCTGAAGAAACTAAATATGGAAATACTGCATTATCCAACCATTCTACACCTTGGTATACATCTGAGGGAAACAAAGATACCTGCGCAGCCATGGTATTCATGGTATAATTAACAACAGCCAAGTCGTGAAACTGGTCTGGTGCTTGTCACAAAACCAAATGGATAAAGTAGTATGGTATGTACACGCCATGGAATATTAGCAAAAAAAAAAGAAGAGGAAATGAGACCACTGGCAGTAAAATGGGTGAAAACAAAGATCACTAGGATGGGGGATAAACCAGATTCAGAAAACTGTCCATGTTTTCTTACGTATGTGGAATGTGGGCATCAGAGATGTGACAGGAAAGTAGTAAAGCAACTATAGTGAAGAATAAGGCATCAGGTAAAAGGGAGGGGCAGGTATGGAAGGTGATCCAGGCTGAATACACTCCGTGTACGCTGTGTGCATCATGAAGATACCACAATGAAACCCATCATTCTATAGGATCCATATGAACCCATCTCAAGAAGAAATTTGAGGTTTCAACTTAATTACAGAGATACCAAGTGCTACCGTCTGCATTTACTGTCACCTGTTACATTCTCATTTTCAAGTATGAAGCAGGTACTTTATCTACTTCAATCATAAAAATAAGACCCCTTGTGATCTGTCATCTCCCCTTACACTAAGGGAACATCATCCTTCAGCTGCTAGAACAGTAAAAATGATTTAAAGAAACCTAAGTTAAAAGAAATGAAGCAGACCCTCTTCTTATCAAATGAAGGATAACAGGTGACATCTTTTGTCTACAAGAATAGCATTTCTGATCTAAACAAATGCCTTTTCTGTAATTCTTTCAAATTCATCAGCAGTCTCTAGGTAACCCCAAATTCCTTGTGACCAGTGACTGACCGTCTGTTTGTAAAAGGCCTGGCTGCAAATGGACTTTCACACAGTCATTCAAGCATAACCCAAGACCTCAGACAGAGCCAGAGGAATATTGTTGAAATGCATGTTTCTTCAGCAGCCACAGCCCCGGGGGAGGCCCAAGGAGTGGATAGACAATCCCCAAACACGGGGCGCAAGGCAACTTGGGATCAGGACAAACCACTTCCTCAATGTGCTAAGAATAAAGGTCCCATGGAGAGGTAAATGTTCTCCCTGCAGGTTTGGAACAAGATGAGAATCTTGCTCAAAAATAGGTCATTATTAAATGGAAAATATAATTCTAGTCTTAGAGATAAAACTAGAGAATTAGTGGCAGGCATTAGTTTCTTATTTATGAGAGCACTTTGGGAGTGAGGTCCGCTGAGTCTTGGCTTCTCTTTATGGAAACAGACACTATTATTCAATTTTGTCCTATCTTTTTATTAATTGGCATAAAACATCTCCAGGGAGTTCCGAAGCCTCGGCAGAAAACAGAAGGACTGTAACAGAGCTCCCTCAAGATGGCTGTGGCAGAGCGTAGGTGGCGTCCTGTCTGAAGCCTGCTGGGCTGGCTCTGCCTCCCCAACAATGACTGCTGTGGACCATACGTATGACACTGTCATGTACTGTGAGTTAAGAATGCCTGCACAGGAGCCTTCTTAAGAGCACATATTTCTGTTGCTTGGCAGCAAAGTTCTAAATTAAATTTTTAAATCAAAGTAATTATTGGACTCCCATTTTCTAGCTTGAAAGTATAGATCAATGAAGTTAATGGCTTACAGGATCAAGAAAAGAAAACTAAAGCCATAACAGGAAGGGAGTGCCACAGAAGTTACTGAAATAAAGATGATAAAAGAAATTCATTTGTTTTCATTTTTTATTAGCTTATACCTAAAAAAGTTCCATGTTTCAACTTAATTAAAGAACAAAATAAAACACAGATGATAGAAAACAAGAAGCTGGAGTTTTGACAGGAAAGAAGAGGACCTGGGCCGAGGATTTAGCTCACTGGTTCCAGCGCCTGCCTTGCAAGCACAAGGTCCTGGGTTCGATCTCTGGTAATCACATGCAACAATACTGGGCATGGAGACTCAGGCCCACCAGCAATCAGTACCACATACCACAGTGCTGGGTGTGATGGCTCATGCCTATCATCCCTGTGCTCTGGAGGCAGAGGCAGGAGGATTGCTGTGAGTTCAAGGCTGAGCTCAGGGCCAGCCTGAACTACAAAAGCGACACCCTGTCTCAAAAAAAAAAAAAAGAAGAAGAAGAAGGAGAAGGAGGAGGAGGAGGGGAGGAGGAGGAGGCGGAGAAGGGGGGAGGGGGAGGAGGAGGAGGAGGAGGAGAAGAAGAAGAAGAAGAGAACCAAAGAACAGCTAGGGGGACGGAGTGGAGAAGTGTACATAAAAAAGGATGAAAATGTTCTGTATACATACCAACTCCCCATGAGGAATGTAATCATTATATATTCTAAACACAGGCTTATAAAAACTAAAAGACCTTAAGATTGTCCTGAGGTCAGTCCTTGGAAGAAACTGGAGTTATTTTCGGAGTTGCTGTTAAGTAACTCACATAATGGTGGTCATATTTATTACTGTTATGATATATTCTTCACCAGTGACTGAAATTTGTGTGTGAAAACTGTCGTAGCATATAAAGTTTACGTAAAGATTATATTTGTATGAAAATTAAATAATTCTAACTTCTCGATTTTACTAGTTGTAAAGGTCTCAGCCTTGGTGCCAGACAATCTGACGCCTCTCACACGCATCCTGACCCCCTTGTGATGACTTAGGCGAGATAACCCGGTGGAGGATGGCCCACAACACGCATCGCGAGAGATCATTCCACTGAACTCACCAAAGCTTTTCCACGAAGATAAGAGACTGGACCTGAGTCTCCGGAGGTTGCTGTTGACACTTGAGAGACGTCAGTCACCCTTCTCCCTTTGAATTCAGAAAGAACAGAAACAAGCCAGTGACAGTTACATAGAAGGAAAAGAAGAGAAGAGACTGGATAAGAATGAAGGAGTAACATGAGAATTACTTCAAAGTATCCCAAATGGTAAGGCACTTTCAAATTGTCAGATTCCTTGTGATAGTGAGTAGATTGCATTGGACAAAGTCCTATCATTATATCGAGGCCAGAGTATATAATTTTTTAATGAATTATGTTTACTGGTACATTTTAGGAATACATTATGATCACACACCTCATTGGCATTTAGGTGTACATAATTTAATACATGAGCCAGAGAAATTGCAACGTCCATATATTCTAGATTATGTCCTCTGAGAAGAACTTGTAATCGTAGTTAAATCTTATGGGCTTGGGGCCGGGCATTTAACTCAGTGGTTCCGGTGCTTGCTTTGCAAGTGTAAGGGCTTAGGTTTGATCCGCAGTAACCACACACCACAATGCCAGGTGTGGAGGTTCACACCCACTAGGAATCAGTGCCAGATACCACAATACTGGGCATGGTGGCTCTTGCCTGTAATCCCAGCATTCAGGAGGCAGAGGAGGGAGGACTGCAGAGTTCAAGGCTGAGTTCCAGACCAGCCTGAACTACAATGTGAGACCTTGTCTCTTAAAAAAAAAAAAAGGTATTATGGGCCTGAAATTTGTGTGTGAAAAGTTAATTTTTCTTTTAAAATAAATTAATCAAACTTCATTTATCTCCTGTGACATGACCGAAAGATGGGTCTTGATGAGCTGCTATTTTGTTTCACATACTTTATCATTCGAGTGCATCTCGTCAACAATAACAAAACATAGAAGGCTATTTTTCCTGTGATTTGATTTTTAAATTATTTTAAACCTAGATTTGTTAAGAATCAGTAATAAAATGAAGTGAACATTATATCCTTGAATTAGAGGTTTATACAGCATTGCAATGTACATTGAAAAAACCCACAAATTACATAGAGTACTGCTTAGATGTTAACTAAGGAAGTAAAACTTAGCCCACATCCCATTAAGGTCTGCATCTCCATGGTGGTTTTACCTTGAGATTATTTCTATTTTGTAATGCTGCCCTATGGTACTCAGTGATGAACTTATCCACAATGAATTTACCCACAAATTGTTCCACGCTGTCCTGTATCAGGCGGTTTTCACCTGCTGATCTCCAGGGACAAGCCCAGTAAGAAGACGAGTCACTCAGCCCCGTGTTTCGAAAGCTGTGTGAAAGTTCTTCAGTGAAACTCAGAGAAGGCAAAAATTACACCGTCCACTCAGACGAGAGTAGGTAGCCAAAGAGGGCTCTAGAGATATAGTGAGGTCAGGGACACCCACGAAAATGTCCATCATCAGCCGTGACCAACTGGGCCATTGCTGTAAGACACAGTATATCTCAATGTCTTCTAACTATGCCTTTTAAACTCATTCCCAGGCTTAACCCCTGACCCCTATGTCAGAATCTCTGGAGTTTGGGATATGTAGCAGTATTTTTAAATTAGGTAAGAGAATTCCAACTAAAGTGCATCAAACTATTTAACAATTTTGTGTATTATGTATGTGACATGATACAAATGTCACATGTGCTTCTTTCTATCATCACTTGTATTCATACGATTACTTGTGTTTGCCGCATTTCCTATTTATCTATTCACATCCCTCTTCTCATTTTACCAGTCGCTCAGTCCTCACTTTTCAGGCCACCCACTGGACTCAGCCAATGTTGACAACCGCTTGAATAAACACACACTCAGTGCGGATTACTTTCTTTTATTGGGAATTAAAAAGCAGTAAAGAAAATCTCCAAGTCCTTTCAATGATTTTTTTGAAGGTCACACTTTAAAGAGTCTCCAGCATCTGGGTTTTTATGGCTTTTTTGCTGCCGCTCTTAACCCACTCCTTGAAAGTCTAAAATATTTCCTCCTCTCTGGTGCCTCCAAGACACTCATCCCCTGGGCTGTTGTCTGATTTCCAGGCACAGACTCTTGCTCCTTCGTTTTTCACACACAGATGCAGCAGTAAGAATACATGAAAACCAGGCTTTGAATGGAAAAAGAACATCTACATTGAATATTACTCCCCTCAAAATCTCAAGGAAACTCCAGAAGAGCCACAATGACCCTTCTGTGTGCTCTGACTAGTCAGACACTGTCCCTGGAAGCAGCTGGCCAGTGGGACATCGCTGAGCTGTCGGAGGGTCTGTGGATGAGCACTCGGCCACAGTGACAGATAAGTCACTGACGAGTAAGCAGCAGAGACTACATGCCTAAGTTCTGAATGAAAACAAATTGGAAGCATGATGAATGACACCGGAAGAAAATGACACATCATTAGTGTAACAATGCAAGAGCTATTAATGATGAATTGTAAAGAAGACACTGTGGTGTCCATTCCCTCTCTTCATGAACCATAGGCGTTTACTCTTTTTCCTCTTGGAACTCTTTAGTTTTTGCCTTTATTGGATGATTTTCAGTCTATTTATATTGTTCTCAAATCAAAGCATAGAACATCAAACTACTTTCCAATCCTATGTGTGTTGTGTATTATGTGATACTCAAGCATCAGCATGCTTCTCTCTAGCGTAACTTGCATTTATCCGACTATGTATGTTCAGCTCATTTATTATTTGTCTATTCACAGGTCTCTTTCCCTCAGTTTGCCAGTCATTCCAACCTTACCTGTTAGGTGACCCATATGGTGTAAACCTCATCTTTAATGACTCCTCTCCTGACTTTTCAAGGTCATCTTAAATTAGAAGTAGATCTTCCAAGGTTCTTGTTATCTCTTCCAACTAAGAGTCCTCCATGAAACTTTATGAGCATGTTCCATATTTTATCATCCAAGCCACTGATAAAATGTTAAATATTACCACCCTGGACAGACCCCTGTAGAATATCATTTGATGTGTCCTTTCAGGTTGCCTTTGAAACATTAATAACTTCTCATTGAATATGATCCTTGAACCAGTCAGTCCCCAACTACCAGCCAAAGCTACATTTCCCTAGATTGATACTGCTATTTTAAATCCATATGCTACAACAGCAAGAAAGAAATTTTGCATTCTACTTGTCTCTTCATACAGACAGAATAGATTTTAATAATATCAGTTTAAAACTGACCAGTCAACATATGCCAAACAATAATCCAGGATAATTTAGCACCATTCATAAATGTGGTATTTTCAGAAAGCCATAAAAAGAACTCCCCATTAATAACTGTGACTGTAAAGGTTCATCACAGCCGACTGTTCTCACCTCTTTGAACTTAATGACAACTCAAGTCAACGCCCTCATTTTTTCCCTTCGTGGTAGCGACTCAGAGGGTAGAAAACAGTGCTGTTGGGAAGGACTGTTGTCCAGGCTCCAAGAAGTCCAGGCAAGGTCTCCAGAGACTCTCTATTTTCCTCCAGATCCTTTTCCTGACATGAATGACGCAGCGGCTTTGTCTGTGTCTCTGCCTCGGTGACAGGGCAGCTCCAGATGCATCAGATCAGCAGCTGATGCCATCATGCGAATGTCTAACACTTACTTTAGGTAGGTGACACTGCTTAATATGCAGCCCTGTGTTCGATGTCGTCTGGTCCCGCCACACACAGTGTTCTCTTTGTCATTATTACTGCAATTGTTAATATTTTTGGTTTGTGATTTCTCTAAAGGACATTTTTTTTAAATTAATTAGTTATAAGCTTTCATGCCAGGAGGACAGTATAGTATAGTATGCCTGAAAGAATATGCATCACAGGCTTCTTGTTTAGAAATGGTAATTAATTTTACAGTCAACAGGAGTGTGACACACTGTCTCTGACTAGACGGCCACCGTGGCTTCCTGCCAGTCCTCTGGAAGATATTAATTGACGTCCAGCACTAAGCCGCCTCTTTGCTGTGTTTCTGAATGAAATCACATGCTTCAAATTAAACAAATCCCTTCTACACTTGCATATTCAGTATCAGGTCTGACACAGTGTAATCACCAAGATACAGTTGGTTTATATCTTTATTTTGTGTTTTCTTTTTCTGGTCCTTTTTCCTCCTCCTCCTGACTCTTTTAGAGCCCTTCCTTTGTTTTTCCTGACTTTTAACCCACTGCTTTTCTTCCAACTTTTTGCAGTATCTGATT
>PVIR01037142.1:0-15332 GCA_004026965.1 Petromus typicus | reverse complement strand
GACTTTTCCATTGATAAGTGAGGAATGGTTTTAGGATCAGTCAAAGAATCAAGGACCTAGATCCCTGGAGTCTGCCAGGGTATGTAATGCCCAGAGAGTCTAGTGTCCTACAGACTGAAGGGGCGGAGCGCAGGCCCTGCGGGGACAAAGCTAGAACTACAGATGCAGAGTCCGAGGTCCCGCCCCCGCTTCATGCCCTCCTCAGAGTGGCCTGGTTCTTAGGAAGGTGAGGCTCCCACACTAAAGGAAAGCTCTTTAAGCCCAAAGAGAATTATGAAAGAAAGTACCTTAGGTCACTAAGAAGGAAAGAGACTACAGAAAATGTAAGTACGGTTTAATTTTCCTCGTGAGAGTTCACAGAGAAAAACGTATCATTTTCAGATGTGGATATCCAGGTACATAGCAGAATAGGAAAGTCATTTATTTTCTGAGTAGTGGAGGAGTAAGGAACTGAAGGGAAGGTTACGTTTCTACACCTCGCGTGAGCTGGGGAAATGGCGGCCCCAGAGAAACGGTACTGTGGAACATTTCTGAGTCTTTCAGGAGGAGAGGGTGGAGAATCTGTAGAGTGATCTGCCCGAGCCCGCCCTGTGTCCTCAGATTCAACACAAATGAAAACGTATTCAACGAAAAAATGGTGCCAGCGTTGAGCACGTGCAGGGTTTTATTTTCTTGTCATCATTTCATAAACAATGCAGTACAGCTGAGTGCACAGCATCCTGTAATGCTTACATCCTATTGGACAGAAGAAGCAGAGGCGATGTTAACTACATGTGAACAGGTTGTATGGACATGCACACCACTTTGCCTAGAAACTTCTGCCTGGGGGGACTTTGCTGTCCAAGGGCAAGTCTGGCACCAGGCCATCACTGATATCACAGATATCAGCCACTACGGTGGGTAGTGGCTGAAGCATGTGAATGCTCACACCTTACACCAATGCAAGTGCCTGGTTCTAGTGCTGACTAGCGTGTACGAGCTATGATCACTGGAAAATTCAGTGAAAAGGTGAAACTTCTGGATACTACCTTTGAAACTTCTGGTGAGGGTGTATTTACTTCAAAATAAAGTCAAGAACACATACATATGTGTACATAAGGCTTTGAAAACACTGATTCCAAGAATGGTGTTTCGAAAAGACTTGTTTCTGGTTGGAAAAAGTCTTAAACCCCAAGTCTGGCTAGAAGATCCTTTGATTTTAAATTTCATGAAGCTTTTCAATTCACAAATAAATTTTCTAAAATCGTCCTTCAATATTGGCCAATAGCATATAAAAAACTGTTTGCAGAAGAACGTCCCTGCACCACATATCAAATCATTTTGAAATGGATGCCAGAGCACCAATCAGTTGAAGGGATGATGATCATTTGCACCTTGCAGAGATCATACCCATAAAACCGACTCATTATTTTTGGGAGAGCTGTACTTTTGAAATATTAAAAAATTATTTGCCTTTGGAGCCTGGGATTTAGCTCAGTGGTTCTGGTGCCTACCTTGCAAGCACAAGGTCCCAGGTTTGATCCCCATAATCCCACATAACAGTGCCAGGCATAGTGACTCATGCCCACTAGCAATCAGTACCACACACCACAGTGCCGGGAGTGGTGGCTCACGCCTGTAATCCAGCACTCAGGAAGCAGAAACAGGGGGACTGGCTGAGTTCAAGGCTGAGCTCAGGGCCAGCCTGAATTACACATCAAGACTATGTCTCAAAAAACAAAACAAAACAAAAAAAGCCTGGTTTATTTTAATTTTTTATTTTGAAATAATCCCAGGTTTATGAGAGGATACAAGACAATGTACAACATTGTAACTTTTTCTAGTGTCAGTCTTTCACAGGTGCCGAGAAATTGATTTTGGTGAACCCCGTAGAGGTTATTCAGATTTCACACCTTACACTGACCTCCACTCTGCGAGTGCTGTAGGTGCATGTGTAGCTGTGTTTGATCAATGCATGTAATCATCTTGGGCTGAAGAGAGGCAGGAAGATAACTTGCAGAGAAGCAGAAGAGGAACAACATTTTGGTGATATGTTCCAGTGAATTGTTTTGTAGCATAAATTATAGACTTTGTTTCTATAAGCTCTGTAAAATTTACTTAATGTAAAGTTTATACTATTTTTCCTAAGGTGAAAGTCTCCATGTATAAAAAATTTATAAAGGACAAATAAGAAAATGGTGATGTTAGAGAAATATCTTATGAGAATCACAGCATTCTCTTTCCAGATCATCTCATCCTTTATTTGAAATTTTCTGGGGACAAGAAGTATTTGACAACAAAGAGAGTTCAAATGACTGCTTATGTTTGTTAGCCTTATTAATTGTCCTAACATCCAAGTGCCTGCATTTACTGGCATTGAAAGTTCTAGTTATTGATTGCCATGTATTGTGGAAGACCTTTGTTGAATGTGTTTTCAGCTCTGTTATTCTTAAGAGCCAGGAACTCTGACAGCTGCTGCCAGCTCTATGCTGTTTGTTTAAAACAATAGGGAAAGTTGCCTAGCAACCTCACATCCACATCCTGGTACCCTTCTGGAGACCAGATTCCACAGACGGTGCTGCACAAGGTCACAGGGGAATACACGCACACACGCGTGTACACATACACACATACGCACACACGCACACGCGCACGCGCATCATCACTATCACCGCCGCTACTGCCCAGCTGAATCAAGACTCATTAGTGCAGAGAGTGGCGGGAATTCTCCTTGGCCTGCGCGTGGGACGTGAGGCCTTATGACTCGGCACTGTGTGTTTGGTCAACGTTTGTCAATATCTCGGCACGGCTGTGAGACACACAAGTTCACTGTGAGTCTGTCTCAGAGCATGGCCGAGGAACGAGGCCAGTGTGGACTGCACCTCGAAGGCAGCTGAGTGTTGAGCGCTTCTGTTGCGGCCCTGTCCCCCGCGGCCGGTTTATCAGCTGATGACGACAGATACTAGTGTGGTGCTGGGGCCCGTGGGAACAGTGACCTCAACTCTGGAGTCACGAGCGTAGATTTGTTCTGTTTTCTTCTTTTGAGAAACCTTAATTTCTTTTTCTCAATATCCCCATTTTCAAAAAAGGAACTTGAGCTAATGGGCTTTTCAGTTTCCTTTCTATGTAGAATTCCATGGTTCCATTGGTGATGTTGCTCTTTAATGAGATTGTTCTACACAGAAAACTGATGAGAAGGGAGAACTGTTACGGAGAGATGAAGGTTTTTTTCTTAATCTCTTAACTATGACATCAGACAAAGCATTGCTAGCTGCAGAGCTGGAAGAATGAAGTCAGTCAGGTGACCACAGATGGACACATAAGCCTGGCAAGCTGTCAAAAGAACAAATACGTGCGCCATGCCGATGGCAATGAAATTAGCGTGCAACTTCCTGCAAAGTCACGGGCCATGATTTAATGTCAAATCACTGAGAGAAATTTTAATGGAGAGACAGAATTTATAGCCTACATATCATATCTGGTCTGCAGCCTGACTCTAATAAAGATTTCTGGTGCACAGACAGTGTGTCCCCACATGTGTCTGAGCTGCGGTCATTCTCCCAGGAAGAATTCAGGAGTTGCTGTCTAGGTCATCTGCCTCATACTGTGGAAATAGTCATTGCTTGGCCCTTATGTAAAAATGGGAAGTTTGTTGACCACCCACATGTAAGAAATGTTTGTTTAGGTAGACTTAAAGTCAGTTTCCTTGACCAGAGAATGAGTGTTGTCCATTAAAGAGAAAAATACATTCAATCTTCTATACTATTTTATTTCAACACTGCAAATGGTCAAAAACAAGTAAAGGACTCTTGTTAGGACTGATGTGTGTTCTTCATTTCTTCTAAAACCAGTTCACTATTCCTACTAAAGTCTCTCATATGCAATATATAGAATTCAAAAACAAGTGTTTTGTTTTGTTTTGTTTTGTTTCGAGACAGGGTCTCACTTTGCAGTTCAGGCTGGCCCTGAGCTCAGCCTCAAACTCACATCACAGCAATCCTCCTGCCTCTGCCTCCTGAGTGCTGGGACTACAGGCATGAGCCACCACGCCTGGCACTGTGGTATGTGGTGCTGATTGCTGGTGGATGTGAGTCTCCATGCCCAGTATTGTATGTGGTTACAGGGGAATCAATCCCCAGCCCTTGCGCTTACAAGATAGGCACTGGAACCACTGAGCTAAATCCCCAGCCTCAAAAACAGTTTTTGAAACATTAAAAATACCGGACTGTGGACTTAATATTTATTTAGTAACTGTGATGTAGAAATTTGAAGCTTCTCAGAAAAAAAAAAAAGGAAACAATGAGACAGTGCACTGATGCTGAGAAATTATGGAACCCAGAATCTGGGTTTTCTAAAAGTCATTGACATTCATAAATTTCATCATCAGTTAATAGCTAAAGACACTTTACGTATACCTTACAAGTCAAGATGAGATCAGTAGTATTGCATTTCTCAACTTTGTTTTACTCAGATCATTTAAAAATGGAACAAGAGAAAAATGTTAAATTAATGGAGAGAAAAGAATGACTGTTTTGCCTCTTTCTTACTGACACTTCCCACCTATCAACCTAAATAACCAAGGATAGGGAGACAGTTTTATCTTGCCAGGGATTTCCTAAAAACAGGGAATTTTTATTCTTTAGATTACAATTTGTTTGGTTAAGAGTTACAGGAAGGTTCCTGTGATGCACTGGAAAGGTTATCAGCAAGTACAACATGACCAAATGTTTTTGCTGCAAACTGAGTGGTATTTGAAGCATACAGCTCCACACCTGTTAAAGGTCAGATGTGCCAATTTGGTGCCCTTCTGATAGCACAGCATGAATTCCAAAGACAAAAGAGGTGAAGAGCAGCAGAGGGTTGTCTAAGAGACAGAAAGTTCCCGCACAAGCAGGTTGCCATATTTTATGCAGCAAAATCACTGCGTGAGTACAATGTAGTTCAAAATACATTTCACCTGTAGGATAACAAGTGCAGTCACTTAGGTGATATTGACCCAATAGAGTAAAGCCAGGGTGCAGGAACAGGGTCACAGAGGGGTGGCCTGGAGTGGTGTACTCTCCTCCCCCTCCCTTGATCTCTCTGTCTCTCCTGCTGCCATGCTATAAGCCAGTCCCATCTGCCATCATGCCATCATGCCATCCTACCATGGAGCCAACCCACTGTGGACTAAAACCTCTGCAAACTGTGAGCTGAAATAAACTGCTCTTTGTCAGTGAAACGTATTTTATCCTCACAGTGAAGAAAGTAACTCAGACAATGATGTAAGACTCACTTGCTATGTAGTTATCCTTTGGTTTGTTACAGAAAGAGTTGTTCAGTCAGTTACACCTTCCCGCTAATCAGCCCTGTTTCTGGTCCTGCATGCTTCTCATCTGCTATTTCATGCTAGACTTCAGTGGACAGCCTCAAATCCAGTCCACCAGTGTCAACCAAGTCTAGGCCCTGTTACACTGAGCATTTGTTACCCTATTTTTCCTATTGCATCTGTTTCTTCTGCTGTTTAGTCAAGTCACTGGAGATTAATGTCTCAGACTTCACTCCGTTTTGCTATTGCATGTGTTGCTATCTTTCTGAATCAGATTCTGACTAGCTTCTCAGACTCTAGCACACAGCCTTCTTGTGTTTTCCTTTTGCTGCCACCTACTGGGAAGCCAGTTTCCATCTCTCTTCACTGGGTTTCAACTTACTGGAAACTAATTTGCTCACCAGAGTCGCCACATTTTGTAACTTCCAGCTGGTCAGCACTTGTAGGTCTGACCTACCGTGTTGTCAGGTCTGCTACCACATGACTACATGACGATAACAATATCAAAAAACGCTAACATGTTTTCAGTGAAATCAACAGTGTAGCTCATGCGATAAGAATAGGTTTTTCTTTCCTTCTTTCTATTAATTTTACATCACTTAGGGCCAGGCATGGTGGCTCATGCCTATAATTCCAGCATTCGAGAAGCAGAGACAGGAGAATTGCTGTGAGTTTGAGACCAACCTGAACTACATAGTGAGAACCTGACTCAAAAAAATGTTTATGCCCTTTATAATTTTCTAGAAATGTTTTATTCCACATCCCACAGACCAGTTTGAGATCTTATCATTCAACGCTTCTTCATGTCAGCTGACAGTAGTGAGCTACTGTTGTTTGTTTTCAATAAAAAGAAGCAAGTGAAAAATGGACAGTGAAGCCTCATAAACTTAATGTTTAACTCTGACACTGATAATAAGCAGTTTTTTAGAGAAAATTTACATAAATAATTCCATCTCAGTTCCTTATTTTAAAATTGTGGTGCTCTTACTTTTAATCTATAAAATTTGTGAGGAATAAAAAGAATTCATGAAAAGTGTCTATCTCAATGCTAGGTACATAGAATTCATTATTACACGTAAGTCATTGCTTTTGCCATGCCACATATTGCAGATAGAATGCTTAAATCAAACTGTGGTCAAATAAAATTAAAACACCGTTTCATCTTTTTCTAAGACATAGATCTAGTGTATGACATCATCCCTATTCATATGTCTTTCCTGCTTAGAATAACTCTAGGTCTACAGAGGATGATTTGTGTGTGTCACTGCCTACCAGGGCAAAAGCCAGCAGAAGAAATATAATCCAAGAAGAAAACAGAAGGAGTTCTTGGCTTTTCCAAAGCAGAGCGAATACGCATATCACTTTTTCCCCAAACCACTAACATGCGATTGAAGGCAACTTACATTTCAGTGATTTATGCTACACCTCCTGGTTTTGACTTTAAGCTTTACAGGGCCATGCGTAAACCATCACAGAAGACATGGTTGATCGAGTTGAAAGGAGCCAGTTTTTAAGAAAAGCTCATTAATGGGCTTCCAACCACAGACATTTGTCAGCAATACTGTTCTCTTCCCTTTCCTTGGCAAACAGTGCTGGAAGCGCTTGCTAATAATCACAGCTATGTCTATAAGTTGGAGGAAGTGTTTGCACATTTGCCTGGTTCCTGATGCTGTTACTGTGCTTATATCCCTATGAAAGATCCCACTGAGCATTTGCCAACTTCACTATGACCCGCTGCATGGAAAGCAGCTTGATATACTCTCACAATCTCCACACATCACCGAGATTGGTCAATGAAAATAACAAAGTAATGAGCCTTTAAGGGTTTGGGCTCAGAATTTCTTGCCAATTATTTGTATGCATACAGTTAATAGGAATAAATATAAAGGTTGCAGTTTAAGAAAACGAATGATCACCTTGAAATTTAGCAAAAAACACAATGGTAGCTTAAACAACAGATACTTATTTCTTATCCATATAGAGTCTGCTGTTTCAAGATCAAGTGCCATGGATCCTGTGTCTGGTGACGTCTCCCTCCTGACTTGCACATGGCTGGTCTTGATGCTGTCTTTAAAGACACCGAGGAAGAGAAAGAGAGGATGCTCTGCCATCTTATCTCAGCAGGACACAAACATACCTGGATAGTGCCCCACCTTTATGGTGCCACTTACCTTTGTCTTCTACAGGTCCTGTCTCCAAAAGCAGTATCCTGGGTATTAAGGCTTCCGTATGTGAATTTTCATTGTATAAAATTCAGTCCATATATATCTGCTTTGTACAGAGTTTCAATACTTGGTTGCTCTTGTATGTTTCCTGCCAAACCTTTATGGTAAGAAAAAGGCACAGAGAAACATTGTACAACTGTACTGTAAAATGTTCAGATTGCTTCCTTGAAAACATGAGATATAAGAATTTTATTTTAAAATAATTTATTAACAATTCTATTAAAATTGATATATTATTGAGATACTGTGATATATTTACAATATTAAGAGCTATTTTTAAATATTATGTATATTAATTAGTCCAAGAGAAAGCAAATAGTCAAAACACATGATACAGCTAAATCAATAATATTAAATATTAAATTAAGCATCTTAAAATTAAGCCTGTAGCAAGTAAGAGAGATGCAGCTATACTTATAATTTCAGGATATCAAGCAATATTAATACAAGGTACATTTGCAATTAATAGAACTTAAACTGCTTAATAATTAAAATAGAAATTTCATTTACATTGTCTACTTTCATCCTATAGCACTAAAAGAAATTACAAGTAGTGGAATTTCCTACTCACCTGAAGAAAACTGTTTAAAATGACTATAAATTTGTTCAAGTTTTATCTGTACGTAGAGAGTTGTTGAGCAGTTAAGGTAAGTATTCAGGCCTTTTATGAATGCATAAGAGCTCCAGATTAATTAATGAATGCATAAAAACATAGACAACAAAATACATAAATTAATTTGGAGAAGTGTTGTCCTTTCAATAGCGGATGGAATTACACCGACAGGTAAGTGCAAAATACTGGCCAAGAGCCCATGGCACTTTAGCACATGAAAAACATATTGAAGGGAAACTGAAAAGGAGAAAGTAATAATAGAAGATGGTAAACTCATTGATTTGGCTTCTCGCCGAGGAGGAGGTGGGAACTGGCTTTGCAGCAGCAGATGAGAAAGGATTGATTTAGGCCTTTGAAGTGAAATCGTATCTCCAGATAATCATGCCATGGAAGCCACGAAACCTACAGCTCAATAAAACACTGCAAAGAGCATATATATTACCTGGATGATCCAGAAAAGTTAATATCGGAATATATGAGCAGCACTCACAGGCAAGGATCTACCATCTGGAGAACAGAACGAAACAAAGAGAGAAGCCAAGACAGGCTTGAAAGAAAATGGAGGGAATATAAAAATACTTCTGAGCCTCAGTAGTAGGCAGAGGCTTAGTTGTGAAACAGAACAATTTGCTTAAACATAATAAAAACTTTCTGTAAAAACTTAAACTGTAAGGGAAAAATGGTCCCAGTTCTAGAAATTATTAATAAGTTACGGCTAGAGTTTCTATGAAAAATCACTGCAGTTATTTTGTATTATATATCCACTTAATGTTATCTTTAAGGGTATATTTATGAAGATTATTTAGATTAGGAATAAAGTTCAGCAGCACTGCAAATGAAATCAAGGAGTAATTACATTACTAGGTGCTAAGTACCTGTCCATGCAGTGCTGGTATAGGACCCAAGCAGTGTTGAGCTGCACAAGGGCTCTCGCTCTGAGCAGTGGCCCCAGGCTGTGCCTGATGGGATATAATCCTATCCTGATGCCTTCTCTTTTGCGAAGGGAAAATAATTATATCTATAAATAAGAACAAAACTCAGTGTGATCAGAGCACAGCAAAGAGAAGCAAATGAGACCACTTTGCAGGCAAGTTCACTAAGGCTGAGCTTTCCTGCAGCTGGCTGGACTAGTTTTTAACCTATGCAAAGCGGCAAGGTGGTCTCCCAGCAAGAGCTGCAGATTCCTTTCTAATCACTTAAGATTCCAGCCTACAACAATATCAGATGTCTCTTAAACCAAGTAAAGTTAATCTGCATGCAGAAGAAAAGCTGTGGGTGCCCCAGGCGCAGTATGGATTTGCTAGCTTTGTACTTCTGTAACCACCATGGAAGTTAGTAGTGACCCTATTGCTGATCTAATATTTTCAAAGGAGAAAATAAAAAATATGCATCTATACAATAGGAGATTGTAGTGTTGATATTGTGAGGTTCTCAAAGGTATCATCAGTGTTTACTTCAAAACTTTCAAGCTGATTAGTACTGGCTAATTAAAGAAAGTTAATGTTCTATTTCTAAATCACATTCTATATGAGTCATTATGCCTCAAGAACAATCTTGTCAATCCTGGTTTTTCTTTTTGTAAGACAGAATGAGCTTGTAACTTTCAATATGTGAGACTTTTTTCTCAAAGAATTTTCTCAGTCTAGTTAAAGGGCCATCTGGCTCTTTGTGTGTGATTTACTCCCGTCCAAATATGAAGATAAACTGCATGATGATACCTGTTCTCCTGCCTGGCTCCAACTCTAGTCAGTTGAGATCATATGGATGGAAAAAGAGGGAGGGGACTAAGGAAAGGTGTGTGTGTGTGTGTGTGTGCACGCGTGTGCTTGCTAATTGTACACAAGCCCCACTCAAAAGTCAAATGGACTTATCACCCCCTTCAGTCTCAAATGCTTTTTTCCTCCTAGTGGTGGGGACTGAACCCAGGACCTGACACACTAGGCAAGCACTTTACCATAGGCTGGCTTCCCAGCGCAGCTTGATTTGATCTTGATCGAAATAACATTAGCCACTTGATTGGAAGGAACACAATGTGAGGATGTGGTCGGCAGGGGCTTCGGCTTTTTGAAGTGTCATCAGGTGGGTCTGTGTGTCCAGCTCACATCCCTGGTGATTAGGTCCAGGCCTCCTGCACTCAAATGTGCCACTCAGAGCTGACTGCAGAAAATTAGTTCACAAGCAGTGGGACCGATGTCCTTTCCTCATACCACACAGCGATCCTCACCGCCTGTGGTAGATTCAGTGCACCAGGAGGCTTTCTGTCTGCAACACTCAGTTGTGTGAGAACAGACAGGCCCCACTTCAGTACTATTTGGAGTCTGAGCGGGCATTATCTAATGGTCAGTTTCCAGGGCGGATTTGACGTCGTATAAGGGCTCTAATTTGGAGCTTCAGTGTTGTGATTACTGGCGCCATTACCAACATCCTGCTCTTTCACGGGCGGGGCACGTGCCAGGGTGGTGTGATTTACCTCATGGTGTGTTTCCACCAGTGATGCCTAATTTCCAGTGGGATTTGAGGACCCAGTTTGTCATGTGACAGTTCCCCTCTCCTTCTGGCTGTAGGGACATCAGTGTCACATCTGTGTGTGCCCTGATGTGAAAACCATAGGCATGGAGAAGACAGGAGCATGAGTGAAACCACTGCTCTGTATCACTAAGGTTTAGGACGGTAACTGCAGAAGCTGACCCATCCCACTGATAGATGAAAACAACCCACGAAGGTATTGAGTCTGCTTCCGAAGAAATGTTTGGCTTAGAAAAATATGATAAAAGTATTAACAACTATTTTTAATTATATTAACTAGTTCTTCCCAATTTAAAAGAAATTCAGCTGGAATAGAACTCTCCATATTGACAAGTTCATGGGTAAATGCAGCTTCAAACTTGTAAAACTGCTGATAATTAACCACTTTTTCCCTTAAAAATAGAAACTTCCAATGGTTCAAGCTAATGAAATGTCCTGTTGCCACTAGACTACCTTTGTGAATCAGAAGGAACTATACATCTGTAGCAAACTTACCATTGAATCTAAGTGGGATTACTTACACTTATTTCCTCTAAGCTTAACTTTGCTTTATGCCTTATGTTATAGACTTTTAAAAGTCAAGCCAAAGAATATAATAAGATTAATAAACAGTTGTTCTTTTTAGACACAATCAAATGTATTTTTAAAGTTTTTGTTTTTTAACATGTTATGGTTTAATGAAGAGCACATTCTTGAAGACATAAGCAGCATTTATCACAGTTAAGATACTATGACAGAGGCTATTATGTTGACTTGAATATTCCTGGTGAAATGTGACACTTAGCCAGTAGCATTTACTATGTTAGAGTTATACACTAAAAGAGCCTGAAAAAAATACAACAGTTCAATTTTATTTATACAGTGAAGTCATTTCCATTAAAAGGCAACATACACAGACTATTTTATGATTATTTTGCTTAGTAATGTTTAAAATCATTCCATTAAAGATAATGTGAACCTGGGGCCGGGGATTTAGCTCAGTGGTTCCGGCGCCTGTCTTGCAAGCGCAAGGACCCAGGTTCAATCCTCGGTAACCACATACCATACTGGGTGTGGAGACTCACCTCAGCAGCAACCAGTACCACATACCACAGTGCTGGGCGTGGTGGCTCACGCCTGTAATCCCAGCACTCGGGAGGCAGAGGCAGGAGGATTGCTGTGATGTGAGTTTGAGGCTGAGCTCAGGGCCAGCCTGAACCACAAAGCAAGACCCTGTCTCAAAAAAAAAAAAAACCTAAAAAAAAAGATAATGTGAACCTGTCTCACCAAGATAGATCACAAAAGGGCTATTTGAAAACACTGTAACAGTTCACTTGCACTTGCTTTCTGAACTATATCAAACTGAAGTTGTTCTACATGATTTGTATGAAAACTGAATCTCTGGTTAAAATAATAGTTCAATAGTAATTTATAGCTGGGCATAGTAGTAGATGCTTATAATCCCAACACTCAGGAGGCAGAGGCAGGAGGATTGACATGAGTTCAAGACTAGCCTGGGCTACATAGTGAGTTCATGGCCAGCCTGAACTGCAAAGCAAGATCTTGTTTCAAGACATTTTTCAGTTACAAATTTTTATAAAGCTCTTTAGATATTAAATGATGTAACAAATAACAAACATTCTGATAAATTCAGTGTAAATGAATCAGTAATGTAAGGATTAAATTTCTCCACAAATACACAAAAGCTTAAAAAAATTAGAGAAAAGAGTGACTTGGCAATATTCAACTGAGCTTTGTCCAGTCCAAAATTTTTTTTAAAACTATGCTTTGAAGTTTTTATTAAATAAAACTTCACTTTTTAAAAAAAATGTTCATACGTTTTCCTTTGAAATCTGAGTGGAGGCTTCTGTGACCACATAACCCCTGCATTCTACATGCCAGAAAAGCCAGCACCATGTTGATGACACCAAGCTCTGCTGCCACCCTGCTTACAGCGTGGCTCCCTCGTATCATGGCTGTGTAGGTCTCTAAGTTCCTTGATTGCTGAGACTATGACACAAATGCCAATGAGCCAATTTCCCATCAACCCTTCTTGAACCGATGCTTCCAAGTCTCTCTTAAAGTGAAAGAGGAATCAAGATGATGTGATGAGAATTTATTGAATATATAATAATAAGAGACTTTTCAAATGCACAAATAGTATAGCCTCAAGAGAGTTGATTAACTGTTTTGGCAGAATGTGTTTGATTTTTTGTAAGTTTATATGTAGTGAATGACACATGAATCTATGAATTATGGAATAGGATGCTTAGGAAAATATTCCATTAGATTTCTTTTTCCTCCCTTCTTATTTCTTTCCTTTAAATTCAACATTATGCTTTTACATGAAAAGGAAAAGTAGATACTTGTTAAGTTTGTATTAAAAAGAAGGTGTTGTCACTTGGCCCCTCCTCGGACTCTCCGCTCCAACAGTGGTTCCCTGGTGATGCAGCACAGGGCTGTATGAGCACAAGTACTGATCTCCCACACTGTAGCATAAGCGCTATGCTACATGCTATGACCCAGGGTGGAATGAATGAGTTTTCTTAGGAAGAAGCAATAGTTCATTGCCCAGCTTCTGCTCCTGAGTGTTTTGCTCCCAGGAAGGCTGCAGAACTGACCTTGTACAGTCCTCTGGCTCCAGAGAACAACAGTCTCAGACATCCTAAACAACTTACTGAGACCTGCTACACTGAGAAAAACTTTCTCCAAGCTGAGAAAGTTAGGAAATATGAGCAAGAGGAAATTATCATTCCTGAGTGTACTTTTATTCATAAAATATGGAATACTCTTCATCCATATTTCCTCCATCCCTATTTTAGGCAAGGATGACTTACCTCTCATTATAGCAAGAATAAGCCTCAAAACAAGTTGAAGAACATGATCCTCCTCGGAGGAAATTTAAGAGAGCTAAGTGAGGATAGAAAGGCAAAGGAGCCTTCCTGTGCTGGGCTGCAAATTTACATTTTGCATGTTGGTTGGCCTGGATGACTTTGAAAAGAATCTTTTATCTGCAGTCTGCCGGGAGTCTATGGTTTGCTACTTCTAGGTGTTCCTTTTGTCTTGCCTCATTTCTAAAATGTTTGAAAATACTGCTGAACTAAATTCTAAAATACCATCAATCAGAGCAGATTTTTTTAGAAAAAATTATTTTTAGTACACTTGCTCTACGAAGAAATTGTAACTTTGTGAATTAGCACATATAGATACTGAATCTTTTTTTAACTCTTTTTAAAAAGCATCTTTAAAAATTATAAAACTATTTAGAAGTCAAAATTTATTTAACATTTCTGTTTTTTGATATTTCTTCAAAATATAAAGCATTTTACAGTTTTGTTTTTGTTTTTGTTTTTTTAATTGAAATCTTTATTGGTATATTACATATACACATCATGATTACACTCCGCAATGGGGATTTGAACCAATATAAGACACAACTTAATTCTCATTTTTTCCCATAGCCCTACCCACCCTACCACCCCCCTATATACACAAACTTTGTTTCCTTTCTTTTTTGTTATAATCTCATTATTTTCCCCCTTCACCCTATTTCACTTTAGTATTTTCTATTTCACAATATATAATATACAATTCTACAACTCATTTACATCTTTATTTTCTCATACCAGAGAAAAGATGTGATATTTACCTATCTGTGACTTATTTATTTCACTTATGAGGATATCCTCAAGGTATGTCCACTTAAGTATAAATGATTCAAACTTATTTTTTGAGTTTTTTTGAGACAGGGTCTTGCTTTGTAGTTCAGGCTGGCCCTGAGCTCATCCTCAAACTCACATCACAGCAATCCTCCTTCCTCTGCCTCCTGATTGCTGGGATTACAGGCGTGAGCCCCACACGCGGCACTGTGGTATGTGGTACTGGTTGCCGCTGGGGTGAGTCTCCACACCCAGTATTGTATATGGTTACCGGGGATCGAACCCGGGCCCTTGTACTTGAAAGACAGGCACTGGAACCACTGAGCTATATCCCTGGCCCAATATTTTATACTTTCAAGTATGGCCTGGTCCCATATGATCATTTGGTTTAATTAGCTCCTGGCCAGATCAAAGAGGTGCTACTGAAAACAATCCTACTAAATTCAATGTAGAATGCAAATACTAGAATGTTGTGTACTAAGAATTCCATGTGCACAGTTAATAACCTACTAAGAGCCAGCAATATGTCATTTACTTCAGTGTGAAGCATGCCCCTGGGTAGTCACACACTGACACTTTAAATGACGTGTTTGTTATGATGTTGCTTCATGTGCATTTTAGGTATCAATCAGCAGAGTTTATAGAATAAACATGGAACACTGAGGAAAGCAACTCATCTGGCGAAGCCACTTCAAAGTGAGAAAGGAAGAAAAATTAGGTCACTGGGCATGCTGCCTGTAATTGCATCCCCCTGCTGCCTTAATTAGAACTGTCGAATCATTTCAGTTTCTGCACGCTCCTTCTGCGGCACCATTAGTTTATATTATTACCAACCATCTCATTATCACTTTCTTTAGCCTCCTTTTAAATACATTGATTCAATTATATAAATTTGTAGCAACAAATGT
Source organism: Petromus typicus (assembly GCA_004026965.1). Classification (NCBI taxonomy): domain Eukaryota; kingdom Metazoa; phylum Chordata; class Mammalia; order Rodentia; family Petromuridae; genus Petromus; species Petromus typicus. The sequence goes on along the minus strand of PVIR01037142.1, from coordinate 135 downwards.
GCAAGTTCAAGGCATCCACTTTCATTTTTCAATTTTCAAAGCCAACTTTTAAATGTAGAAAAGAGACTCCTGAATAAGTGCAGTTATATTTTTTTCATTTCAAATAATTGCTAAAAGGAAGGAAATGGAAAGATT
>PVIR01037141.1:0-15328 GCA_004026965.1 Petromus typicus | reverse complement strand
AGAGGAGACAGATGCTGTGAGACAGGACACCAGGGCATCAGGCCCCTGCCAGGAAGAGCCTCGGGGACAACTTGGGGCATCCCTCATGTGCCACCTGCCAGGCCCGGGGCCTGACTCAAGGCCTCACCTCACCCAGCATCTTCCCTTTCTAAGTGGTTTCTGGGCTGTGGGGACACAAAGGGACCCTTTCTCAAATTCTTTACCCCAGCTCGCCATGTCAGGCCAGCCGCTTTGGAGACTATGGGGCCACACAGGTAAGGCAGAAAGTCAGGACAGGATGACTGAGGAGGGAATGCGAGGACCTCCACAACTAGCACTATCCTTGGTCGTCTGCAGATCAAATGAAAAAGGAGGTAGGAGCGTAAACCAAGGGGGCTCAGGCCACCACTGGTGCAAGACCCACGGAAAGGAAGTCCCAGCTCCATGGGTGCTGCAGAGGGTTCCCAAGTGAGCGGGGGCCACCGTGGCCCACAAATCTTGGGTGGAATGAATCTCAAGAAATTTCAGCCATCACAGCAGGGAGACGGCATGGAGACTCCCTACTGCAGTTTTCCTACAGTTTCAAGTTTTTGAGATAGGATCTTGCTGCGTAGTTCAGGTAGCCTTGAACTTCAAACTCACAGCAGCCTTTCTGCCTTAGCCTCAAGTGCTGCGTCAACACACCTGGATTTATTTGGCTCTTAATGATCCCCACTCTGTTCTCAAGGATGCTCATGACCCTACCCCAGAAGGTAGGACAGAGGCTCTCAGAAGTGACCTGTTGTATATTTGTTGGTGAACAGATGGGAGTGTGTTTCCTGTAGATTTTGAGACACCCTGGTGAAAAGAAAGGCCGGAGTTCAGAATTTGTCTTAGTTTCTGCCTTATTGTTAGAACAAAATTCTTTTTTTTTTAGGTTTTTTGTGACAGGGTCTCACTTTGTGGTTCAGGCTGGCCCTGAGCTCAGCCTCCAACTCACATCACAGCAATCCTCCTGCCTCTGCCTCCCGAATGCTGGGATGACAGGCGTGAGCCACCACGCCTGGCACTGTGGTATGTGGTACTGATTGCTGCTGGGGTGAGTCTCCATGCCCAGTATTGCATGTGGTTACCGGGGATCGAACCCGGGTCCTTCCACTTGCAAGACAGGTGCCGGAACCACTGAGCTAACTTCCTGGCCCTAGAACAAAATTCTTGACACCCACAAGTTAAGGGTTTATTTTACCTCACAGTTTGTAGTGGTTTTAATCCAGAGTGGGCTAATGCCAAGGTAGAGTGCATGACAGAAGGACAGGGCAAGGGAGAAACAGTCCAAGGCAGGGTAGTCAGCAGGCTGGAAGCAGTGAACCTTCCTTTCTCTTCTTATTCTGTTCAGGCTAAATGCCACGCACACCTAAGTGGGGCTTCCTAGTATCCACACCAGGAACTATGCTAACCAATCAGTGACTAATCTAGTTATCACACCCTTAATCTAGTACCACACCCCGATGGTCCAGCTGCCTTCACAAAGCCCCTCCTGCTGGGCCTGAGGGCACATGCCTGTGATTCCAGCACTCAGGAGACTAAGGAAAAAGGATGCCCCAAATTTGCGGCCAGTGTCAGCTGTACATCGAGTTCAGGGTCAGTCTGAACTTTATAGCAACTGTCTCAAAAATAAATAAATAAATAAAAAAGGCCCCACCTGTGAGTACAGGAGGTACTGGGGGTCCACGTAGACAGACAAAAGCTGTAACCGAATTGAACCAGAATTCTCAGTTAGATCTGATCACTGCCCTTGATTTTTTTCCACAGAAGAGGAGAAAGAAACACTTTATCAGATTAAAAGCCTCTCTGCGCTGGAGAAAATCATCGACAGCCTTCAGGGAGTGCTAAGTAAGGGATGGAGCCCAGGGCCCCAGGGATAGGCGAGTGTGGAAGAGCTCAGACCTGGGAGATCCCCCTGGGCTGGGGGCCAGGAGGGCAGGCTCAGCCCTATTGCCACAGCCCACATTTCACAGGGACCCCCGCTGGGCAGGGCCATCCGCCCAGGGCCACTAGGCTTCTGTATCTGAAGCCACAGCCAGTCACTGTGGAGCTTTTCCTTCCCAGCCCCACGGAGAGGGTTCCCGTTCCCATGAAGAGCTGGGACCTAGGAGGCTGCAGTGACCCCAACCACCAGCTCAGCCACATAGGGTCGCGGTCTTCACCTTCCATGGGACTGTCAGGCAAGGAGCGTGCTCCAGACCTCCCACCGGACATGGCTTCCCATGGGGCCAAATCTCCTCTGTCTCCCACCCCTCATTTTCAGACCTCTCTGCCCCTTTCCAAATGGCACAGCCTCGACTGCACTGAGAAAGTACCCTGGGCAGCCCTGCGGTCCCCGCTGGCTGTGCTTTCCGATACATTTCCCAACATCTCAGCCCTGCTCGAGGCTGCAGCTGAGTCCCCACCTCTGGGTGGCCGGCCATGGGCACACGATGGCTCTAGGCTCAGGCCCCACATGCCTGCATACCCTCAGTCTGTAATACGGTGTGGCAGGCAAGCTTCCAAGGGCCACCTGCTGCTGTGTACAGCTCCAAGCTGGGACAAGTGATCTAAATCTGGGCCCACCACTCCAACAACCTGGCCAGGCTCAGAGACACGGGGACCAGAGAATACAAGTGTGCTTCACTGTCCCTGCCTCATTCTGACGCCGGCTGGGGAGAGCCCCACAGTATGTTGCTAAAGCTCTCCCTGTCCCATGAGCTGCCTTGTGCTTGGGAGGGATGGACCCCTGACTTCGGGGCCAGTGTCACCTGGGGCCGTGGATGCCAGTGCCTGGTCTGTGTCCCTCCGATCAGGGCACCCACTACGAGCCTGGGCAGAGAGGCAGGTAGTGGTCACTGCTCTAGGAGGAAACTTCAGGAGGAGTTATGCAGCTCCAGTGCCCTGGGGCCTGCTGCTCGAGGACCATCACTGACCTAGACCCCAAACATCCCAGGCACAGTGGCAGAGGCTCTGAGCCAGCTGTGCCTGTGGTTCAATGGGACTGTCAGACACCACGAGCAACAGTGGGGATTTTAGGTTCCAGCAGTGCTTGGACAGTGAAACCCCAGAAACCTCACCCTGGAGGCTGGCACTGCAGGAACAGGCTCTGTAGCGTATTCCAGTTCCTGCCTGGCCCTGGTCGCCACCACTGACTGGCACCATCAGGCAGAGCAGGCCCTGGGGGAGTACTAGGGCAGGGACTCGGCTGCACTTGCAGCCGCAGATAGAGGAATCCTACTCTGTAGGTCAAAGGCAAGCAGTGTGTTTCATGGCTGATTCTAGCTAGAAAACACCAGGATTCTTCTTAGTTGCCAAGAAGGAAAAGACACTATAAATGTGGGCAGCTCTGATTGTTTCCCAAAGCTGTAGCTTTCTTAAAAGCACAATATTAAGCCAGGCACGGTGGCACAAGCACGTAATCCCAGCCCTCAGCAGGCTGAGGCAGGAGGATCGACACAATTCCCAGACCTGCCTGGCAATGTAGACTATGTAGAGAGACCTGTTTCAAAGGAAACACAAAGAGAGGCTACTTTCAGACTTGGTTTCATCTTGTGTACTTTCTTCCTATTTTTCCCATCCCATATCCATCTAACCTGGGTTCTTGACCTTAGGCGGCCTTGGCACATGATCACAACCCTAGCCTCAGCTCCCCACTCCTCAAAGTGGTATGGTCGCAGCCCCACCTTGGGTGTGGAGAAGATGAGAGGGGGGGTGTGTGGGGTGCGGGGAGCCAGCACATGGTGTGGCCCAGTCCAGAGGAAGGCGCTGGTGTGGCTGCCGCACAGCTGGGCCCCAGAGCCGCCAGCCCACAGGCTGCTGCCGCAGTGAGCGCCCCCACCGTGGACAGCGTCAGGGGCCCGAAGCCCAGGTGAGCAGCCTGCCCATCCCACCCACCCTGCAGAATAGGTGCAGAGTCACAGGTTCCCGTACAGGAAAGAGGATATTCAGGACGGCTCAGTAAGAGACATAAAGGGCACTGCGCCCACCGAGCAAATGCAAGGTCTGAGTTCAATCCTTGCTACTGCAAAAATAACAACAAGAAAAAAATTAAAGTATTTCAGAGACGTAAAGGGACTTATTAGAGGGAATTTTCAAAAATGTGCAGTCAGATCGTTTGGCCCTGCGCAGAAAGAGACGTGCTGCAGCGTGGAGCTGGGGTGCCTGTGTGTGGGGAACCTGTGGGCTTTGTCAGCCTGCGGTCTGGGCTTGGGCGTGGCCTGCGTGCAGGGCAGGACGCCTGTCAGTAGGAGGCAATGCCACTGGCGGGGAGCCCGCTTCACAGGTGGAAGAAGACACCTAGCAAGGACGGTGGGAACAGCTGAGCCCATCGAAGGCGGAAGGAAGAACCAGGCTGACGGTGTTCTGAGAGAGATGAGAAAGAAAAGATTTAACTGGACTCATGTCCTAAAGCTGCAGTTTTCATTTTCTTAAATTGTGATTTTCAGAGCCAGACACAGGGATGCGAACACTCAGTGAGGCAGGAGGATCGCAGTGAGTTCAAGGACAGCCTGGTCTACATAGCCTAGATAGCAAAACCCCATCTCTAAAAAATTATGATTTTCATTGTCTCCTTTCTACTTTCTTGTTTGTTTGATTTGGAGGGAGAGTCTTGCTCCAAAACCCAGGCTGACCTCAAACTCACAGTAATCATCATGCCTCTGCCTCCCAAATAGGGGTTCACAGGCTATCATGGTTGGCTTTTTTTTTTTTTTTTGAGATAGGGTCTCACATTTCCTAGCAGGCCTTGAACTTCCTATGTAGTTCAGGCTGGTCTTGAACTTGCAGCAATCCTCCTGCCTCAGCCTAAGTGCTGGCATTCCAAGCCAACAACTCATCTGTGTTTCTTCCCCCTACCTCATACATATAGCAGAGCTGGGTGTTGAGGCATGTGCTGTTGTCAGCAGAACCCCAACTGAACCTCAAGAAATCCTCCTTCCAAATAGGGGACAGCCTCGAGAAGAAGCGCAGGCTGCACGAGAGCATGCTGAGGTCCAAGTACCTGCATAGGGGCAGAAGAAGCCCACCCTGAGCACCCAGCTCAGTGGAGGACATCCCTGGGCATCGTACACAGCGAGAGCCCTATTAAATAAAATCGCCATATTTAAATATGACACTCGGCATTGTGGGGTTTTTCCTAAACTACGTGGTAAGAGACTGAAAAGCTGACGTGGGGCTTGGATGCAGCCAGGAGCAGAACAGCCCCAAGGTCTATCCTGCTCCTAGACTTTCCAGGTGCAAAGGCCCTGGGGCGGCCGTGAATAGGGGAGCACGGGTTGGAGGGAGGGGAGAAGGCAGGCAGGAAGGTGTGGGGGACTCAGGGTCACTGCCTCCAGGGCCAGCAGGATGAGAGTGGGAGGGAGGCGAGTGTAGCACAGGCACGGGGTCAGGAGAATGTCCCAGAAATGGGGGTGCTGCTTGCAGAGCCCAGCTTCACCTTTAGATTTGAGTCCAGCCATGGGCACAGCCAGGCAGGAGGCTGAGGTGCAGGCAGGCCTGCCTAGCCAGGAAGAGCACAGAGGCCGCCAAGGGTCTAGGCCCGGCTCTCCATCATGGAGCAGTGGTCAAGCAGAGAGCCGGCCAGCCTGTCACGGGGCCGGGGCAGGGTGTGTGCAAAAGGGCTACAGTCAGCCTGCCTCGGGCCCCTGGGAGCGCACTGGCAGAAGGGATGGGTTATGCGAGCAGCTGCCAGGAACTGCACCTGGGGTCTAGGGACTGAGATCTGGTGCACAGGGCGGGGGGTGGGGGGTCAGGAAGGACCAGGCTGTCCACACCAGGCCTGGACCCCAGTGGTAACAGCCTGTAACCCAGGACAAGGTATGAGGCGCACCTGGCATATGTTTGTAATCACAGCACTTGGGAGGCAGAGGCAGGAGAATCACCACTCCTCTGGGAGCTGGGTATTTTCCACTGGGTCGTGAGAATGGAACTTTTTGGAGATGTCTTCCTCATGTTTTAAATATTCGTTCATGTGCAGGATATAGGGTCAGGAGCCAGTAGGTCCAGGAGGCATTGAGGAACACCCTGACATGGCAGCACACTTGGTCCTGCAGTGCACCTGCCAGCAGAGCCTGAATAGGACAGAGCCAGAGCAGACAAGCTCCCCCACCCATGCCCTGCCACTAAGAGAAACGCCCAGAGGTCTGCTGGCCACAGGGGACATGGAGGCTGGCCACAATGTGGCATTTCTCCAAAGCAGCCCCTCAAAAATGCCATTAAAAAAGCGTCTTAGGGCCAGGGGTTTAGTTCAGTGGTCCCACCGTCTGCCTTGCAAGTGCAAGGTCCCTGGTGCAATCACCAGGAACCACATGCAGCAATGCTGGGTGTGTGGAGACTCACGCCCATCAGCGATCAATACCACATACCACAGTACTGGGCGTGGTGGCTCACGCCTGTAATCCCAGCACTTGGGAGGCAGAGGCAGGAGGATTGCTGTGAGTTCAAGGCTTGACTGGGCTACACAGTGAGCTCAGGTTCAGCTTGAACTACAATAGCGAGACTTTGTCTGCAAAAAAACAGCCTCTTAGGGCTGGGGAGTTAGCTCAGCGGTTCCGGCGCCTGTCTTGCAAGCGCAAGGGCCCGGGTTCGATTCCCCAGTATCCACATACAATACTGGGTGTGGAAACTCACGCCCAGCAGCAACCAGTACCACATACCACAGTGTCGGGCGTGGTGGCTCAAGCCTGTAATCCCAGCACTTGGGAGGCAGAGGCAGGAGGACTGCTGTGATGTGAGTTGGAGGCTGAGCTCAGGGCCAGCCTGAACTACAAAGTGAGACCCTGTCTCAAAAAACCTAAAAAAAAAAACCAAAAAACAAAAAAAACCCCCCAGCCTCTTAGCCAGTAAGAGATCCTTCCCTCTGCTCCCACAGGAGGTCTGGGTCGAACCTGCCTGGACCATTAAGTTCACGTCCCTCTGTCTAGCTCACCTGCCCCATGGGCGCCTGTTGGATATCCTCGGGCCTGGGATAGGAGCAGGGGGACAAGGACACCACACCATGCACACAGCTGCAGGGGAGTCGAGGGGCGGGCACACAGGCTCCTGGGGGCCACAGAGGGATGGAGCCATGCTAGCCCCACCCACAGGGCAAGTGGGTGGACAGGAGTGCAGAGTGCAGTTCCATAGGGTAACGGCCGCAAGAGGGCCGGGCAGCCATGGGGCGTCTGCGTCCTCCAGGAGTGTCGGCCAGGCCCCTCCCACATGCCTGTTGCTGTCCATCTTTACTCCTTCAGTGGTGGTTTGTATATGCCCTGAGTACAAATCCTCTGTTGGATAGGCGACTTGCAACAGTTCCCTGGGTCTTAGCTTGTCTTTCGGTCTGCTTCTACTCCCTTTTGTGAAAAATGAATTTTTTGCTAAGGTAGCACATGCTGGTAATTCCAGTGCTGCTCAGGAGCCTGAGGCACGCGGATTGACATGAGTTCAAGGCCAGCCTGCACTACATAGGGAGACCATGACTCGATAAAAAGAAAAAAAGCTTCTCATTCTGTCTCTAACTGCTGTGCTTTATGTCTCTCCTTAGGAACTGCTTCACAACTCGAATATCATGACTATGTTTTGCTTGCTGCTTCCTTCTCAATCTGTCTCAAAATTGCTTCTGCACTGATGTCTAATCCAGGGAACAGATTCGTAGCAGGGTAGAGGAGGAGCCCACTTACACCTTTGTTCTCACCCAATGATCTATAGACATCAGCTTCCAGCAGCCCCTTGAGCAGCTGTCTTTGCGGAGACCATCAGCATGGTGCTGGTCAAAGTGACAGGGTCTTCTGCAGGACCATCCGCTCCGGACACTGACGGGGCAGGCCTCCCAGGGCAGAGGACCTCAGCAGGCACCCACAACACCCTCCCCCTGCACCCTGGGCCATCAACATTGGAATTTAGTCTTCAGGAAAAACAAAACTGAGAACAACACCTAAAAGACTTGGTAACCTGTCGGAGGAGTTCACCAATAAAGGCCTTTCATTTTTGTAACAGCTGGGACCTCACAGCCTCACAATCTCAGAATCCTTTTATACCTAAATCTCCTCTCATTTTGGAAATCAGCTTTTACCTACATAGGATTTTTTTTTTTAGACAAGGTCTCACTAGGTAGCTGAGGACAGCCTTGAACTCACATCGATCCCTCTGCCTCAGCCTCCCAAATACTGAGATTACTGGCTTGTGCCGCCATCCCTGACTGAACAGGATGATTGTCTTTTTTATTGGAATGAGGAAACTAAGCCCCAGAAGCTATGAAAGTCCCCTCCTGCAAAAGCAGATCTATAGTCGCCCTCAAATGGGTCCCCAGCCTGCTTTGACAGAGGATTAAAGGCCAGAGTCACACTGCCTGGACAGGAATCTCCAGGGCCTCCTACCATCTTCCGTGTTTCCTTCGGTAATGTCCAGGGAGGGTGGACACCATGCCACACCGTGCCTCTGCTCTGCTGCAACATGCAGCTCCCGGTGATCCTAAACCCTCGATCTGAAGAGCTACAGAAAGAGTGTAAAGTAAAAGCAGATGATGTACTTGACGGTGGGGAAAGGGAGAAGAGAGAAGAGGGCCACTCACACGGTGTCCTCGTGTGTCCTGGTCTCACGGAGGCTCCGGGAATCCATTGGCTCCCTGATGTTTTGGGTCCTCCCCTTGGATTTATTTCGGTCACATGACTTTTCCTGTTGTTTGGTGGAGGGAGGGTCTGGGTAGGGATTTAGGGACTGGTAGTTTAAAGTTTGTTAAGTAAAAGGTTTATGTTAATCATGCTAGGGGACCCTCCTAGGCTTACTTTCTTTGCTTTTGTCAATCATTTATTTCTATCTTTTTTGTTTTAAGCAGATACTTTTTTTTAACTGATCAAATCATAAAACACCACAGTAGACACCTTAGTTCATCTTTCTGATAAGCCTGTTCATCTGGTCTTCCCTGTTCCCAGCATCTTCACCTTCCACAAATGGGCGGTCTTCTCCTTCATTCCTTCTCCTTCATTTATCCTCCTGGAAAGGGTAAACTGAATGGCCACAGGAAGTTATTTGCCTGCTTGAAGTGTTTTCCCAACCGGACAGATCTCATAAATCAGACCTGCTATGCCGATGGTGCCATATATACCAAGAGTTCGAGCACTCGCAGCAATCCTCCTGCCTCTGCCTCCCGAGTGCTGGGATTATAGTTGGAGCCACCACACCTGGCATTGTGGTATATGGTACTGATTTCTGGTGAGCATGAGTTATCATGCCTGGCATTGCGGTATGTAGTTACTGGGGATTGATCTCAGGACCTTGCGCTTGCAAGGCAGGCATCAGAACCACTGAGCTAAATGTCCGGCCTGTGCTTCCATTAATTTTTAACAAAGCTCAGTGAGGACTTCACCAATTTTTTTCCCCTGTTTGAGGGACCCTCTGTCCCTACACTTATCCTTTGTCTCCTAGCTGGCTGCCCCCCTAATGTTCAGCAGTTTGGAATGAGCAGGAAGGGTGGTGGAAGGTTCTAGAAGACAAGGGAACATTTGTTTTCCGGGTGGAGACTGCCGTGAGACAGCTGTCCCTCACTCCGTGTCCCTTGGGTAACGACTGGCCAGTTACTCCAGCCTGACCTGGGCCCTGGACAGGGGACTGTCTTGGCCACAGGGTCCTGGCCTCACATGTGCTTGCTCCTGGAGTGCTCCGAGAAGTAAACAATAGTGGTGCTCTCAGGAGAGGAGGAAGACATGAGTCCCTCTGATGCTCCCCATGCCAGAGTGTGTGTAGACAGCGGCAGTGACCTGATCCGAGCCCTCGGGAGGCCACTGGGGATGCTGACACCCTCCCAGTGGGCCTGTGGGGCACACTGTAATAGCAGTGACTCACAAGGGACCCTTCTCCATGACAACAAGAGAGGGAATCCCTGGAAAACATTTTCAAGAACTGTGTGGTACGCCATCCCTCTCCACTGCCTCCAGGGGGCAGGCACGGTCAAACCTCGGTCCTCTCCAGCCTGGTGCAGTTTGCTGGGCCTGAGGCGCACTTGCGGCCTGGGGGTTCAGGATTTGTGTGGTCAGATGCCCATTCTTCCTGCTTCCTGCTCCCTGTGGGAGCCACTCGCTGTGTGCACTGCCCTGCTGGGCTACCTCCAGCTGAGGCCCAGAGCCCGGGCCACTGGGTCTCAGGCCAGAGTCTCCTGTACTCTGCTCCTCCTAGTTCATTACCTTGCTCCCGCCAGCCATCTCAGCCAGGCTGGGCGTCAGTCTGAGGGCAGGCCGGTTCCTCACCTTCACTTTGTAGATAACTCAGGTCCTTTCCTTTTATTTTGGTCTGTTTTGAAACAGAAGGGTATTTGTGCTAATGGCCTTGTTTCTGAGACAGGACCTCAACAGTCTTTCAGCAGGCCTCGACTAGCAGGGACCCTCCGCATCAGCCTTCTGAGTGCTGGGTTATGGGTGTGATCACAGGGCTGTACCACCACAACAGGCTTGCTCATTGTTTTAACAGCTCGCAAGCCAGATCCAGACGTAAGCAGAATTCTAGGATCTTGACATTCTTTAGAACCAGCATCTTGGTCTATAGCCAACCCTTTCTGAAAAGGAGTCATCACTTCGTGTGAACTTCAGCTCTCCATGTGACATCACTCGGAGCCCCTGTGGGCGGGTACCACCGGGATCCAGCCAGGATAATGATGGGCAGAGAGTATGCGCCACCCAGGACGACCTCGGCAGACACCTGCCAGGACTCGGGAGTGTCCCCAGTGGGCCCTTCTGTCAACAGCACAGAGCAGGGGCAGCGAGGAAGCCCAAGACCAGTCTACATTTGGGGAACACAGGCCACCTGCACTGAAGGGCAGGTGGGCACACAGTGGCAGGCTCATGGCCTCAGCCCAGTCTGCATGGATTCTGATTGTGGTTAAGAATGCCCAGTTTTTTCGGTTTTGTTTGTTTTTTGAGACAGGGTCTTGCTTTGCAATTCAGGCGGGCCCTGAACTCCTTACATAGCCCAGGCTAGCCTTGAACTCCCAGCAATCCTCCTGCCTCGGAGTAAAGCCACCACACCCAGCATTGTGGTGTGGTAACAGGGATTGGATTTGGGACCTTGCGCATGCCAGGCAGATGCCGGAACCACTGGGCTAAATCCCCAGCCCAAGAATGCCCAATTCTGCTGGGTGTGGTAGAGCACACTGATAATCTCACCACTGGGGAAGCTAAGGCAGGAGGATCAAGGTCATGGTCATTCTGGGCCACACAGTGAATTCAGAGCCCACCTGAACTCCATAGTAAGACCCAGTCGGAAAAGGAAAAAGCAGCTTTTACATCATTCCATCTGAGAGTGCAAGACACTAAACGCAGCACACTTCTCTCCTAGAGGGAGAAGCTGCTATTGTCACAACCCGAGGCCCAACCCGAGGCATGGCCAGCACCTGGCCAGGAGGCTGTGCTTGCTTTGGGGGTTCTCGTGGCAGATGCCATACACTGTGTAATTCTCTGGCAGTTCTGGAGGTGGAGGTTAGCTGCCAGCTGGGACTCTGACTGAGAGCACCCACACTTTCCACCACTGGGCCCATGGGCAGGTCATGTGTGTTGTGGGCATCCGTGTGTGTAGACCAAACAATCCCAAGAAACCAGAGAGTTGTCTTCCCTGAGGACAGAAGTAGGGTTTTTGTTTCTATTTTTCCGAGACAGAGTCTTACTATGCAGTCCAAGCTGGCTTTCAACTCATTTTATAGACAAGGCTGGCCTCAGACTCACAGCAGTCCTTCTGCCTTAGCCTCCCAAGAGCTGGGATTACAGGCAAGTGCCACCACGCCCACTTGGGAAAGACGTATTTCAAGTGTCCTACTCTATTTTATTTTGCCAAGCCTTATTACTCTATGAAAAATAAAATCCAAGGCCAGGATTTAGCTCACTGGTTCCAGCGCCTGCCCAGAAATTGATTCTGGTACAGAAAAAAAAAAGAAAAGAAAATCCAAGGTTTACAAAGCCAAACTTCACAGTGGTGAAAAGTAGGCCTGGCCACATTCCAGGCTCCAGGAGGCACAAAAATGGTCCTTGGGCAACACTCCCAGAGTGGAGGGTGGAGGGGAGACCCCTCCCTCCCGTCCTGGGAACACCAGGCCAGCCCGTCTCCTCCTGAAACGGAAAGACCTCTGCCCTAACAGGAGTGGAAGTCATTATCAGAGCAGAGATCTTTAATTAGATTAAGATCAACAAGGCATGAACAAAGAACAGAGCTTGAAGTACAGCCTATCCTTACCCTTCTGGTCCGAAAAGGTTGGGCCAGGCGGAGGCAGCAGCAGTCTGTTCCATTTCCGGTCCTCTGGCTGCTCACTGCTCTCCAAGGGGGTGGGGGGACGGCACGGGGACTGGACGACGCGACCGGGCAGCTCACCTTGCCCTCGACGGTTCCCAGAGCATCTTCGAGTCTCATTGTAAGGACTCACCGCTTGCTGCGTGTGTAGACAGCAGGGACGTCGCTGTGCCTGGGATAAATTGGCTGCGCTGCAGCCTGGGCTCTGGCTGTTGCGTTATCCGCTAGCGCACAGCAGGGTCTGGAAACTGAGAACCGGGAAATGTGATCTAGCCAAAGAAAAAGCCCTGCACATCGGGGGAGAACCACAGAGGCGCAAAATGAGACGTGTTAGAAAAACGAATTCCAAGTCCACCAACGGTAACGGTGGCTACTCATCGCTGGTAAAGCCGTGATTTCTATCATCAGAAATTACTTGTGTAAGGAATGCATGGGACACTATCAAACAGAGCGAGGACAGTAACATTTTTTCCTGATAAAACACTTGCCGTGTGGTCTGATTTTTTTCAGGTTAACATTTTGAGGTGGAGTCTTACTACACTAAGCTCAAACTTGCAACCCTGCCTCATCCTCCTCAGTAGCTGAGATTATAGGCGTCCGCCACTATCCCTTATATCGAACACTGATCAGATTTAAAGTCGCCAGCCCGCCTGGCTCCGGCTACAATCCCGCCCCCATCCGTCAATCATGCCAAAACCCACCCAAGTCCCCGCCCCCCCCGGCGGCAACCTCTGCTACCACCGCCTCGGCGGTCCATCACAGCCAAGCCCCGCCCTCAGCCCGGCCTCCCGAGGCACCAGCCTCTGTAACCGTCGCCTCCGGCGTCGATCACAGCCAGGCCCCGCCCCAGTGCGCGCTCGACTCGGCAGCCGGTGGGACGAGGCGACGGTGCTGCTCTCGCTTCTTTGTGTTCAGGTGGTGGCCTCACGGGCCTTGACCGGCGCGCCCTCTCTCCCATCTGTGCCGCGCTCTGCAGCGACGGACCATGTCGGTGGCGGGAGCAGGCGCCGGCGTGGAGGCGGGTTTCTCCAGCGAGGAGCTGCTGTCGCTCCGTTTCCCGCTGCACCGTGCCTGCCGCGACGGGGACCTGGCCGCGCTCTGCTCGTTGCTGCAGCAGACGCCGCGCGCCCACCTGGCCGCCGAGGACTCTTTCTACGGCTGGACGCCCGTACATTGGGCCGCGCACTTCGGCAAGGTGGGAGCGCGCTTTAAGGCGCCATTTTCCATGACTTTCCTCGGGGGCGCGGGGCGTGCCGGGAGCGCGGGCGGGAGCGGGATTGGGGCACCTCGAAGGTCTCGGAGCGCGAGTGTAGGGGCACTTGCCTCGGGGCTCTTCGAGGGATGCGGGACGTGCCAAGAGTGCTGGGTGGAAGCGAGGGCAGCGGCGCCGGTGCCCCAAAGGGCCCAGGCTCCAATACAGCGTCTGGCGGCCGGCGACCCCCGGGTGCGCGGGGCGTGCCGGGAGCGCGGGGCGGAAGCGGGCCTGAAGAGCCGGTGTCCACAGGCGCCCATGGCGCATGTGCGGCGGCCCCCATTCCGGGACCCTCGGGGCGCGGGGCGTGCCGGGAGCGTGGAGCGGAAGCGGGGTCGCTGGCGCTCTGAGGGGCCGAGGGCGCATGTGCGGCGTGAGACTGGCCCCTTCTTTCCAACTGGTCGGGCTCCAGAGATGGCGCCCGCCCCGCCCGGGCCTGTGATGTGCTGGGGCCTGCGGCGGCCGGCCGTGCCTCCTGCCTTGGGAGGCGTGCGCTAGACTTCTGTCGTGCGGGAGTAGGGGGAAAGGCAGATGAGTACTATGGCAGAGCGCGTGCAACCGCGCGCCTCTTAATTCAGGGGTTTGGAGAAACGGTGCCGCTTTACGGTCGGGACGCAGACCCTGCGCCCTTCTGCGGTCGGTCGCCTGGTCCCGGAAATTTGTGTGTCGCCGCGGCCGCCTTCCGGAGCCTCGGGGACCCGAGGCGGCGCTATGCCTCAAGCATCTCCCGGGACGTCCCTGTCCTCCGCGGAGTGGAAAGCAGTTCTGCGCCGGCCCGACAGTGGCCTCTGCCCTCCGTGTATAGGAAGGTCATCTGGCCGGCGGTGTGCCCTGTTGTGCATTCTCTCCTGCTTACTCGGACTGGGAGGATTTGAACCCGAACGCGGTCTGCAGTCTTGGGTGCTGTCACCTGAGATACTGATTGAACAGCCCCGGACACCCCAGTTACTCTGAGGACGACAGTTTAACCGCTTTCAAACACTTAAAATGGTACTACCATGTTATAGTGTATCGTAAACTGAATCACTCTTTTTAAGTCTGTTTCCTTGGAAGTGGTATGTTTGCTTTGGAGACCAGCGTTGTCGGGAGCTGGAGGCAGGTGCTTACTGTTGGCATACGTAATCAGCAGCCCGCGTGGTCTGCGTGCCGACCGGGCCTTAGAAAGCTCCGATCTGCTGTTCATTTGCACCTATCTGAGAAGCAGCAGGGCAGAAGCTAGGCAGGACTCAGGACTAACCCCACCCCTTTCACGCGAGTTTCAGCTATGTGTTCCGAGACTGTCCCTGGAGTACGCGGGTTACTTAACTATTCGTGAGGCTTACTTGTTCCCGGAGGACTAACAGTTATTAAAATATCTAGTTACACCCTGCTTTCACAAGATACCCTAGTTAAAAATACTTCTCCAGAATTGCAAACTGATTTTCTTTTTTTTTTTTTAGGTTTTTTTGAGACAGGGTCTCACTTTGTAGTTCAGGCTGGCCCTGAGCTCAGCCTCCAACTCACATCACAGCAATCCTCCTGCCTCTGCCTCCCAAGTGCTGGGATCATAGGCGTGAGCCACCACGCCTGGCACTGTGGTATGTGGTACTGGTTGCTGCTGGGCGTGAGTCTCCACACCCAGTATGGTATGTGGTTACCGGGGAATCGAACCGGGCCCTTGCGCTTGTAAGACAGGCGCTGGAACCACTGAGCTAACTCCCCAGCCCTGTAAACTGATTTTCTTTTTTTTTTTTTCTTCAAATTTTTTTTTTTTTAGGTTTTTTGAGACAGGGTCTCGCTTTTGTGGTTCAGGCTGGCCCTGAGCTCAGCCTCCAACTCACATCACAATTCTCCTGCCTCTGCCTCCCG
>PVIR01037140.1:0-15349 GCA_004026965.1 Petromus typicus | reverse complement strand
GTTTTTGGAGACAGGGTCTCGCTTTGTGGTTCAGGCTGGCCCTGAGCTCAGCCTCCAACTCACATCACAATCCTCCTGCCTCTGCCTCCCGAGTGCTGGGATTACAGGCGTAAGCCACCACACCCGGCACTGTGGTATGTGGTACTGGTTGCTGCTGGGTGTGGGTCTCCACACCCAGTATTGTTATGTGGTTACCGGGGAATCGAACCCAGGCCCTTGCGCTTGCGAGACAGGCGCCGGAACCACTGAGCTAACTCCCTGGCCCCTGAATATTTTTGATTTTATATGATCTGTTTTTTATTAAGTATTGTATTTTTGTAGTTTTGCATTTGCTTTTTTCCGCCCTTGAATCCCCCATAGATCAACTTTGAGGGAGTTGGGAGTTTTTGGAGGCATTCTGTTGCCTTGTCTTTTTGCTTTGTATTCAGGTTTGTGGATGTTTACAGTGGAAAAGCTTTGTTATTAGTATGGAAAAATCTTTAGTGTCTGCTTTTCAGTAATGGACTCTGGGAATGGCTGATTATTGACCATTGACTCTATCCCAAGATATGATCACCTGTTAATTTTGGAGAGGAGAACGCAATATAATTGGCCCAGCATCTAGTTTTCTGGGAATGGATGTCAGTATTTTCAATGACACAAAAGTTATCTTGATATTAGGATACAGAAGAAACCTATTAATAGCAATGATTATGCGAGTCTAGCAATAGCAAATAAATCAACAGCAATGAAAGAACCAAAAATGTATCACCCTTAAACATAGAAATGTATCACCTTTAAACAGCTGTCTCCACCCTGCACCTGGCCTGTGGGCTTGCCCTTGTCTGCAGAGGCAGGTTTCCTTCCAGGGGTGAGGTTGGCTTCCAGATTGCCTCGTTCATTCCTCTACTCTGTGGTCCATTTCTCTCCTCTGTGACTTCTGATTTTCCTGTCAATTTCTTTCTGCTTTCTGGAGATCTACTTCTGTTTTTCTCTTAACCAGGTTATTTTCCATGTGTCTAGATTCCATGTCTCAGAGAGGATGAATTTTGCTGTTAATCACAGCTCCATCATTTTCCCCAGTAGGATTCTTAAAATAACAAATACAAGCAACATTGCATAATGCATGCCTTTGACTTCCAGTGCTTCCTGTACTTCCATTTGGAATTTTTCAGGTTTCTCAAAATTTAGCCAAACCTTTTCTCTGGTTTTTTCTTTTTGTTGTTGCTGTTACTTGTTTATTTTTTAACGTTGATTGAACTCAGGACCTTATACCTGTTAGCCAGGCAGTGTGCCATTGATCTCCACAAACATTTTCTCTGTATATATTTGTATCACAGTGTGATTACCATGTTCATGATGTCTGTTTGCTCAACAAAAATACTGTCAAAAATAATCGTGTTACTTTAGGAATTTTTACTTTTCTTTATTGGTAGTTTTAGATATGGCTAATACTTGTTCTGTTGATCTGAAATCTCATAACTACATATAATAGTAACATAATTTCTTCTGGGAAGAAAAATTCAGTATTCTAGGTACACAATGAAATAGGTTGTTTCCTGAGAGGGTTGAGTGCAAAGATGCGAATCACTCGATGCGAACCACTCGATGGTCTAATACACAACTCAGTCCTGCAGCAGATGCTCTGGGGAAGTCGAGTACACTTGAGTAAATTCCCCGTGATGGTTCTCATTAAGCAGCACACTTGGTTAGTCATCTTATCAGGAAGAAGGGATGAAATGACCATACATGCGCTATACAGCAGTTCTTAGACTGGAGCCAGAGCTTTGGGTGGATGGTGAGGGACGTGGATGGAACATGACTGGAAAATTAGAGACAATGTATTCTGGGGAAGAGATAGGCAGACAGAGCTCTCTGAATGGATAAAACCTGAAGATATACAGTATTCCTGTGAATGCGCATGAAATGTGGTACCGAGGAGGAGTGTAATGATCAAATGATTCAGCTGGTTCATTCTGTGGATACCAGTCATCTCTTTTCCAGATACCCCTGTCACTACCCAGTGGGCTCGTGAACAGAGTGGCCATGAGGCTTTGTTATTCAGGTTGTGGACCCTGGCGACGGCCACGGTTGAGTAGCCAGTTTGCCAGCAGCACAGCATCACCAAGGTCCTAGTGTGGTACTCTTCCCCAGCAACCCAGTGCATGTAGATTATGTTGGACATCTTTCCTCATGGAAGCAGCAGTGTTTGGGAATAGATAAATCTCTGGATACAGACTTTCCTTCCCTACATGCAGTGCTTCTACCAAAATTACCGCCCATGGATCTATTCAATGCCTTAACCACCATCATGATGTTCCCCACGGCGTGCTTCTCTCAGATGAAGTGAAACAACAGCTCCTGCCTAGTGCAGCTCAGCTGATCTCCGCAGCCTGCTGCACTTAGCTAGATGGCACTGGGAAAGGCCGATGGAAGGCTCAGTCATAGTGCAGCCTAGAAAGCAGCATTATCTTGGAATTAACATCCATATATGGTGTTCTCTCTTCCATAACCAAGACCTTTGAGTCCAGGAATCAATGGATGGAAATGGGGATGACACCAATCCTCATCACCCAGAGTCAATCTACTACCAAAATTTTAGCTTCTTTTTCCTGAGGTTTTATGCACTGCTGGCCTAGAAGCCCTAATCCAAAGGGAAGAACACTTTCACAGGAGACACAGCAATGCTACCATGAATTGGACTAACATAAGAACCCCCTAGCATGGAGGCTGAGGGACAGATTTGGGATGGATTTAAAAAGGCCTTCATCTTCCAGTGATAGAACAGTCTCAGAGAAGGCTTTGGCGGCAGGAATTATGTGAAGATCTTCATGTATCTAGTAGACAAATGAATTATTTCAAGATTTCTTACCTACTAAGCCATGTGTAAAAGTCCATTAGTAAAATCTCAGCAATATGATGTCTCTTTCTATAACTAGTCTGTGAGAGACAATTAGTACTGAATTTACTGAGTTGATGAAGCTATGTAAAGATTTAAAATGGGTCAAAATTAGCAGGCGGAGTGGCTCATGCCTGGAATCCCAGGACTCGGGAGGCAGAGGCAGGAGGATTGCCTTAGTTCAAGGCTAGCCTGGGCTATATAGTGAGCTCGGGGCCAGCCTGAACTACACAGTGAGACCTTGTTTCAATAGGAAAAAAAATATCATCCAAGTGATACAAGAGGTAGGGTGTGGCACAGCTGGCTGGAGAGATGGGCCGGACCTGAAATTTCAAGATCTGGGGGCGGAGCCAGATGGTTCCCAGGACTCGTATGTGGAACTTCTCGGGACCCCCGTGGGAATGGATGGTATAAAGGAGAGCGGTACTGAGAGGGGCCTGCGCTCATGACGCTTCATGGGAGCCATGCCAGGTGCGATTTTAGTTTGGCTTTTATTCTTCCTTTTGTTCTTCCCTTATCCCTTCCCTCCTTATCTTGGGAATAAACTGTTAGCATTATTTTTGGCTTTTCTTATCCAAATGCTTTGTTTGGGGAGCCATTTTTAAAGGAGCTACCTGGCAACATAAGTACATTATCAAGAAAGTACAGAGACAACCTGTGGAAGGGGGAAATATTGGAAATCATGTTATGAGAAGATAGTAAGAACTACTCCAACACAATAACAGAAAGACTAACAACCCAGTTTAAAAATGGGCAAGGAATCAGATGGACATTTTCCAAAGAATATACACAACTGGCTAAAAAGCACACGGAAGCGCCTGGAACATTATTAGCCCTGGAGGACCTGCAGTCACCTGCGTGAGGGTATGGTGCACAGATTTAAAAAGGACAAGGCAAGATCTCCAGCATACACGAGGTCCCAGGAGGTCAAAGCTCTCATCTGACTAAGGCATTGTTTTCTGGAGCTTGCCGCTGTTTTGTTTTGGTTTTTGCTTTTTGCGGTCCTAGGGATCGAACTGCCACTATATCTTGATCATTCAGCTGCTAGAAAGGGTCAGTGCAGGGAACAGTGAGGTGGACCATCCAAGACGTCAGCGTCCACAGATCAGTAACACCTCCACTCCAACCAGAGATGTGGGGAGTTGCTCCTTTCCTACACACCACCTGCTGGCCCTTCAGGCAGCCACTGTGGGCTAATGGGCAGACCCAGACTTTAAATACGAAGAGCCAATTTGAATCTGTAGCTTGCTCAGGGTGGTCTGTGCCAATTGGTCTTTAGAGAGATACGAATCAAAGTCACAATGAAACGTCACTTCACTCCAGCCGGGATGGCTGTCAGTGGAAAGGAAGAGGGCAGACGGAAGAGTTGATGAAGGTGCGGGGAAAGTGAAATGCCCTGTACATCAATGGTAGAATGTGAAATGAGGCAGCCACTCTGCCTCAAAGTCTGGAGATTCTTCAGAAAGTTCCGAGTCACCTTGTTACCCAGTAATTCCACTTCTAGAGACAGGCCCAGTACAAACACTTGTGTAGCATTAGACACTGTAACCAAAAGTGGCTGCAGGAGGAAACAACCTAGTGTCCACCTACAAATAAATTAATCAAACCACAACATACACACAATGGTTCTGATGTAATATAGAACATTTGGTCCATGTCCCATTCCTGGCACACAGCTTCCCAATCCCATGAACACACCAAAGGAATAGGTCCGTTTTTGCATGTTCAGGAGATGACGGGTGTCTGGAAGCTGCAGGGTGGGGCTGGTTGCCAGGAGAATTAACTCAGCACTTGCGGGTTGGAAAGTCAGCCCCACCTCAAGCCTTTGGGGAGGGCAGAGAGGCGGAAAGCTGAATGTTGAGCTGATCGCTAAAGTTCAATAAACTCAGTTGAGCTTTTCAGGAGCCTTTCTAAGACCTCAAGAAGATGGGGTTCCGGGCTTCAGAGTTGCTGGGGTTGGGGTGGGGGTGCCGTGTGAGGGTGTGCCAGGGAAGATACTGACGGTCTGTACCTCCTCTCATAGCTCTTGTCCTGGGTCCTAGGAATTTCTTGCATGCAGCTGTTGATGAGTTGTAGCTCTTATAACAAATAGAAACATAAGTGTCTTCCTATGTTTTCTGAGCTGTTCTAGCACACTGTGAACCTGAGGAGGAACTGTGGGGAATGTGAGTTCCTAACGAATGAGTAGAATCACAGGACGCCTGGGTTCAGACTGGGCTCCGATGGGGAAGCAGTCTGCTGGGACCTAGGTTTTCAGAACTCAAAGCCTAAGCTACTTGTGCTAAGGTCAGAATTAAACTAAAATGTAAGACCTCCAGTTGGTATGGACAAAGATCAAGAGAACTTCTTGTGGAAAAAAAATTATACATTATGTGTCAGAAATAGTTCCTCTTTAGTGCACTATTATTTAACCATAATAAGGAATTTTCTAAAAAAGCATAATGTTAAGTGAGATAAATCAGACACAAATGGGATTCAAATGTGCTAAGACTTGGATAAACCATAAAAATACAGTCTAAGTGAAATAAATAGTGTAGATCCCCAAAAGTCTATGACTGCTTTTACTGAAGATACCTAGTATAGGTGAATACTTAGAGACAGAAGATAAACCACAGGTGCCAGGGGATGGGGAACAGGAAGTGAGTTTAAAAGGTTCAGAATTTTAGTTTGGTGCAGTGAAAATGGATTGGAAATAGTAGTAATAGTTGTGCAATATTGCGCATGCAATCAATGTCACACACTGGAATCTTATACTTTAAAAAATGGTTAAGAGAAAATTTTATGTTATCTATACTTTACCACAGTTTTAAAAGGCTAATGATGTAGGAGGCCAAAGATTTAGCTCAGTGGTTCCAGCATCTGCCTGGCAAATGCAAAGACCCGAGTTTGGTCCCTGCTAACACCACAGTGCTGGGTGTGGTGACTCACACCCATCAGCCATCAGCACCACTGTGTCGACAAGGGCAATTCATTAACTGTGGTGCGCCTTTAATGAATTTTACTGGCTCAGTCTGAGAAGAAATCCACTACACACCCAAGGAAGTTTAAGAAATATTTATATTTAGGAATTAGAGAGAAAATACAGAGATAGAAAAAGTGGTTCCACTTTTACCGCTCAACCTGAAAAACACAGCCCAGGAACAGCACTACCACTGATGGATGGCAGAAGATCAGAACAGTCTCTTGTTAGGCCATGGTGAACCTAAGCTTCTTCACTCCCTTTTTTCCTTACTTCAGACAAAAGCGGCACCAAGCCAAGAGGCAGACGTGCTTATTGTAACTGGATGTGTAGGGTCATGGCTTTGGCCAGAAGCCGGGGCTGGATACCTTATTTTGAGAAATTACAAGAGTCCTTGATAATAACAAACTCTGCCTCCCTCCCCACTAATGGTCTGAAGGCTGTGTTCTCTGGGCCTGTATTCCTGGGGAAGGGGCCAGCTTCTCCCAGGAAGACTGAAGTGGATATGTCTGGTGCCAAGAATTATCTATACCAAGGTTTGTTTTCCTAAAACCTAGATCAAGGTCTGTTTCCTAACCTGCTTAGCACAGAGGTTTTTCTGTACAAAGTCTATTAACTCTTTCTTTAACCTTTTTCCTTCAACCACATTCACAGTGCTGGGCGTGGTAGCTCAAGCCTGTAATCCCAATCCATGGGAGACAGAGGCAGGAGGATTGCTGAGTTCGAGGCTCACCTGGGCTACACAGTGAGCTCAGAACCAGCCTGAACTACAAAAGCAAAACCCTCTCTCTCTCAAAAAAAGTTAATAATGTAATAAATCCTAAAATGGGTGACCTGTGTGGTATATAAGTTATACATCGATAAACCTGTTTTTAATTTGTTTTCTTTTTAGAACAGATCAGGTGTGAGGAATGCTTTGCTCACTCAGAGCCCAGGACCTGTGGGCCTGTCTCTGAGGGAGCACAAGGAGGCTGTGGCGGCTGCTACAGATCACACACACACACCCTCCCCATGCTACACAGGTATAGTTGTGATCTCGGGATTTTCTGTTTCTAGTCTCTTTTTTAAAGACATTGCTGCGTTCAACTCACTTTCCACATCCATTTGTGTGTTGCTTGCTACTCACTTTCTTATAGAAATGGACAATCAAGATAAAGAAAACAAAATGTCCCACTACTCCCATTTTACCCCAAAGCAAAACAAGACATATTTTCAAATTATCAATGGAAAGCAACTCCACACCTGTTTAGAAGTGCTTGAGGTACCTAACAGAAGAGCGGTTTCCTCTAGCACTCAGTTTGTGTCTGCAGCTGATGGTGGGATGAATGTTACGTCAGTGGCCAGGACGGCTTGTGTGGCCACTGTTCCTAGTGACGCCACTTAGCACAGCACAGTTTGCACACTGTCTGCAGAACTCTTCAGGTGCTTGTATTTGGGGCCACATCTGGAGTCTGCGTTCTTATCCAGTATCCACTGATCTGTATTGGTACAAATGCTTTTGGTTTCCAAATGTAATTAGAGGCTTGACTCTAAATTTAGCAACTTTATGGGGTGACATTGCAGGTCTTAACCACAAGTAAAAACCTGTCCTATAATGAGCCCTTCCAGTAATTCCCTTTGCTGTGGTTTAAAAGTGTTCCTCCCCAAATCTGTATGTTAGAAACTTAATTCCCATTGTCATGTATTAATGGTATTTAGAGGTGTGGCTTTTGAAAGGTGTCCTACTTACTTTTCTTGTTGCTGAGACAAAGTACCCAACACTCACAAATTAAAGTAGTAGAGGTTTATTTAGCTCACGGACTGTAGAGGTTTCAGTCCGCAGTGGGCTGAGTCCAAGGCAGAGTGGGCTCAGCAGACAGGCAAAGCAAGAGAAACAGTTCATGGCGTGAAGAAGGTAACAAAGCAACAAGGAACGCAGCCTTGTCTACCCTTTACATCTTCTCCAGGCTGCTCAGGGCAGGTAGCACTCACACTCTTCATTAAACCTAGCACTGTACCATGAGTCCATCCAGCTTCACACACTCTAGTTCATGCCACTTCTGAAAAAGCCTCACCTATGACCACATAAAGCTTTGGAGGGACATCTAGGCACAAACATAACAGAAAGTAATTAAGATGAGATGACGGTATGAGGGTGCAGCGCCAAGGATAGCATTACTGGTTTAAAGAGGAGGATAGAAAAATAGAATGGAGACACCGCCTCTTCTCTAGCTGCCCTGTGTCTGCTCTGGGACAGGGTGCTGACTTGGTCTACTCCGGACTGCTTCTCCAGGCCACTGCCAGGCTGTGTCACTGACCTGGCCTTGGGCCCCGAACATCCCTCACCTAAGCTTCAAATCCCTGGTGTCTACCCTATACCCAGGCAGGTTGCCCTGAGAGAGTCATTTCCAGGCTCCCATGAGATAGAGTGATATTATAAATAGCAGAACTATACAGTGACTTAGATGTAATGACTTTGGATACAGCCCAGGTTTTCTCATCTAAACATTCTCACAGTATTTTAGTCTTATGACATTAAGAACCTGACACAATCCCCTCCCTTGGGGAGGATTCCTCTAACACCAGGCTGGTCTGGATGTGGAACAACCTGTCTGATGATGCCCTGAAGAGTATCCCGCCTTCCCGGGACCTGATTCTCCTTTTTTTTTTTTTTTTTTTTAATTAGTACATGCTTGTGGTACATAATGTTTATATTCCTTGCGAAGAACTGGTACATGTACATAACACACCTGAATTCCTTTTTTTATCCCTTATCTCTCCCCTTGCTCCATTTCTTGATCTTGTTCCCCTTTGAGAAAGAAGTAACTCTGTATTTCCTATAATCTTTTATTTTGTTTTTCATACTTTGAATTTCCCATGTAAGATAAACCATGTAATATTTAAGCTCATGTCCCTGACTCATTTCTCTTAATGTTATGATCTCAAGATGCATCGATTGTCTTACAAATGACCAAAATTATCTTTCTTTATGGCAGAATAGAACTCCATTGTGTGTACAAAACCACATTTTCTTTATTCACTCATTTGTGGAAGAACACATAGGCTGCTCACAAGTCTTAACTATCATGAATTGGGCTTCTATGAACATAGTTATGGATGTATCACTATAATATAATGCCCCCCTTCTAGATATCTTCCACTCAGGAAGAAGAGGAGGAATTCCATGCTTCCACTGTGGAAGATATCTAGAAGGGGGATGGCTCGGTCAAGAGGAATTTCTAGTTTCATTTTTTTTTTTTTTGAGGATTTCCAAAGTGACTGTCCTAGTTTACATTCCCACAATCAGTGTAAATGGGATCCTTCCACCCTACAGCTTCACCAGGATTTATTATTTGAATTCTTAATGACTGCCAGTTATTTTGGGTTAGAATGGATTTAATATTATTTTGATCTGGATTTCTCTAATAGCCAGCATTGTGGAGCATTTCTTCCATGTATTTATTGGCCATTTGTATTCCTTCTGTGAATTGTCCATTCGTTTCAGCTGGCCATTGTTGATTAGGTCTTTTTTAATTTAATTTAATTTTTTTATTTTTGACAGGGTCTCACTTTGTATTTCAGGCTGGCCCTGAGCTCACTATGTAGCCCAGACAAGCCTCAGACTCACAGCAACCCTCCTGCCTCTACCTCCCAAGTGCTGTGTTTGCAAGTGTGAGCCACCACGCCTGGCACTGTGGTATGTGGTGCTGATTGCTGGTGGGCATGAGTCACCATACCTGGCATTGTTGTATGTGGTTGCTGGGGATCAAACTAGGGGCCTTGCGCTTGCAAGGCAGTTGCTAGAATCACTGAGCGAAATCTCCAGCCCTTGATTAGGTCTTTTATTGAGGGGAGTCTAATTTTTTTTTTCTTTTGTATTCCAGGTATTAGTCCTCTGTTTGAGGAATAACGTGCGTATGTTTTTCCCATTCAGTAGGTTGTCTTTTCAGTCCACTGGTTGTTTTGTTTGCTGAGCAGGAGCTTTTTTATTTGCTACGATCATGTTTGTTGATTCTTGGTATTGTTTCCTGTGCAGCTGTGGTCTGTGCAGAAACTCCTTGCCCATGTCTATGACCTGAAGAGTTTTACCTATTTTGTCTTCTGGCAGGCTGTTTCTGTTTTAACATTTAGTTCTTTGATCCATTTTGATTTTAGTTTAGTATATAGTGAAAGATGTGGCTCTAGATTCAATCTTCTGCATGCAGGTAGTTAGTTTTCCCAACACCATTTATGAGATTTTTCTCTCCTCTGTTGTAGCTTTCTGGCCCTCTCATCAAAGATTAAATAGTTGAATATACTTTGGCTTTTTCTGTAACACCTATTCTGCTCCATTGGTATACAGTCTGTTTCTGTTCCAGTACCATGCTATTTTTGTACTGTAGCTTTGTAATATAACTTCAAGTCCAGGATTCTGAAGCCTCCCACTTTACTCTTTTTCTCCAGGATTGCTTTTGCTATTCTGAGTCTCTTCTGTTTCCATATGAATTTTAAGGTTTTCTTCTTTAGTTCTGTGAGGAATACTATTGTTATTTTGATTAGGATCATATCAAATCTGTATATCAGTTTGCAAGTATGGCCATTTTCATTACATTGCTTCTGACTCTCTAGGAAGAGAGGCTATCTTTCCATTCTCTAACATCTTCTTTGATTTCCTTTTTCAGAGTTTTATAGCTTTCATTGTAGATGTCTTTTATTTTATTAGTTTGGTTCATTCCTAAGTATTTAGTTTTACTTGATGCTATTGTGAATGGTGCATTTTCTTTAGTTTCTCTGTGGGTTCATTATTAGTGTAAAGAGACAATATTGATTTTTTGTTATTGATATTGATCTTGCTAGAGTACTGAATTTGGTTATTTATTCCAGGAGTCTTTTAATGAGTTTTTTGGGTTTTCTATCTAAAGAACCATATTGTCTGTAAAAAAATGATAATTTCACTTCTCCTTTTTATATATATATATATATATATATATATATATATATATGTGTGTGTGTGTGTGTGTGTGTGTATGTATATATATATATATGTGTGTGTGTATATATGCATATATGTATATATATATATATATATATATATCCATCCCATTTACTTCTTTTTCTTACCTAATTGTTATTGCTAATATTTCAAGTACTGTGTTGAACAGAAGTGGTCATAGTGGACCTCCTTGTATTGTTTCTGATTTTAGAGAGAAAGATTTCAATTTTCCCCATCTTTTATGATGTTAGTAGTAGGTTTGTTATACTTTTCCTCTGGTTAAGGTATGGTCCTTCTATCCCATTTTCTTCAGTGTTTCTATCATGAATGTGTGTTGGATTTTGTTAAGGGTTGTTTTGGCATCTGTTTAGAATATCATGTGATTCATGTCCTTGCTTCTCTTTATGTGCTATATCACATCTATTGATTTGCATATGTTTAACAGTGCTTGCACCTCTGAGATGAGCCCTACTGGATCATCCTGTGCTATTGTAGAAAATCTGAACTGAGAAAGATCAATCTCACTCAGAGAGGGAGAGGAAAGCCAAAGCTTTATTGGCTGGCTATCTCAGTGGAGCTAAGCACTCATAAGGACCTGGGCCTGAAATAAAAGAAATGAGGACGTTTTATACAATAGCTTAAGTTGGGGTGGGCTTGGGAGAGATAAACAGAGTTTTACAAAAACAGAATCAGATAATGTAACTGTCTCGAGGTTGGGGCTTTCTTTAGGAACCCCATATTCACGGAACACAGCAGGACATTTAATAGAGAGAACATAACCGGATACATATTGAATAGTGAGGCTAACTGGGTATATATTTAGAGCTAAGAGAGAGGACATAACAAGATATATATTGTCAACTTTGAGGCTAACAGGGTATATATCTAGGGCTAATAGAGGACATAATGGAATATCTATCAAATATGTGCATAAGATATGTATTTTATGGTAGCATACAGTTTTTTAAAATATAAAGTATTATCTATTGGGAGAAGTTGTGAGTTTGTTTCTGGATAAATAGGAACAAAATGAGAGCCTGTAGGATTTTTAAGGCCTGAAGACCTAAAAGTTTAAAATCTCTACATTAGTGTGATCTTTTGATAATATATTACATCCTTTTTGCCAACATATTGTTGAAGATTTTTCATTTATATTTATTAAAGAGATTGGTCTATAATTCTCTGTTTTGGAACCTTGTCTAGTTTTGGAATCAGAGTAATGCTAACTTTCTAGAATGACTTTGAGAGTATTCTTTCCCTTCCATGTCATTAAAAAGCTTGAGGAGTATCAGGGTCTCAGAAGTTATTGTGGAATTCAGCAATGAGCCCAACCAGACTTGGACTTTTCTTAATTGGTAGAGTTTTATTTTTTAAAAAATTACTGCTTCTGGGCCAGGGATTTAGCTTAGTGGTTCCGGTGCCTGTCTTCCAAGTGCAAGGACCTGGGTTTGATCCCCCATAACCACATACAATACTGGGTGTGGAAATTCACACCCAACAGCAATCAGTACCATATACCACAATGTGGGGTGTGGTGACTCACGCCTGTAATCCCAGTACTTGGGGGGCAGAGGCAGGAGGAATCCTGTCATGTGAGCTTGAGGCTGAGCTCAGGGCCAGCCTGAAGTACAATGCGAGACCCTGTCTTTAAAAAAAAAGATACTATTTCAGCTTAATTGCCTGTGGGTTTTAAAATCTTTTTGGTTCACTTTTGCGAGTTCACTTGTACCCAGGAATCCATGTCTTCTGAATTCTCCAATTTATTAACATACAAGTTTGCAAAGCAGTTATTAATAATTTTCTTTATTTTCTCAGTGTCCATTTTGATTTTACCCTTCATATTTCTTTCTTTCTTTCTTTTTTTTTTTTTTTTCTGAGACAGAGTCTCACTTTGTGGTTCAGGCTGGCCCTGAGCTCAGCCTCAAACTCACATCACAGCAATCCTCCTGCCTCTGCCTCCTGAGTGCTGGGATTACAGGTGTGAGCCACCATGCCCGGCAGTGTGGTATGTGGTGCTGACTGCTGCTGGGCATGGGTCTCCACACCCAGTATTGTATGTGGATACCGGGGATTGAACCTGGGTCCTTCAGCTTGCAAGACAGGCACCAGAACCACTGAGCTAACTCCCCGGCCCTACCCTTCATATTTCTGACTGCATTTTCTCTCCTTTTGGGGCTTAGACTGGCTAAAGGCTTGTCTATTTTATTTATTTTTTCAGGTAATGACTCATTTCAGATAATGATACATTAATTCTTTTTTCTTTTTATTTCAATTCCATTGACTTCTTCTCTGGTAAGTATAATTTCCTTCCTTTCACTAGCATTGAGTTTGGATTATTCTTGTTTTTCTAGACCTTGAGGCGCACTGTTAGGTTATCTGTTTGGACTTGCTCAGTCTTTGTGATGTGGACATTCAGTTATCAGCTTCCCTCTTCGGACTGCTTTCACTGTCTTTCCTAAGTTCAGGTGTGATATATTGATCTTATTATTTAGTTATAGAAACTCTCTTGTTTTTCCTTGATTGCTTCTGTAATTCGTTGCTTATTTTAGATTGTATTGTTCAGGTTTAATTCATTGCAAAATTTGTGTTTTGCCATTGACTTCTAACTTATTGTACTATTATCTGACAACATGCATGGCATAATTTCAGTTTTTTATATTTACTGAAGTTTGCTTTATTGGCTAGTATGTTATCTATCTTGCTAAAAAGAATCTGTATTTCTACTGTTGGGTGGAACACTGTAGATATGTATTAAGCCTGTATGTTGGAAGGTTTGGCTTAACTCTGATATTTCCTTGTTGATTATTTGTCTAGTTGATCTATTATTTGTGATAGTGGGTTGTTGAGGGTACCCACTGTAACTGTCTTTAGGTTCATCTAATTTTTTATGTTTAGTAGTACTTATTTTATAATGGCTTGTGTCTATAAGTCCCCCCAAAGTCTCATGCAGTCTTTTTCAGAAGTGGGTGAATCTAGAGTGTGTGATTCTAGGCCCAGAGGTGTGTGATTACTGAACGCCACATGTGGGTGGTTGGTGTGGTTCCACCCTGACCCTGGCAATCTGAGTAAGATAAAAGGGTCAGAGTCACTGTGGAGTCCTCTTGCTGCTTCTGCAGCCTTTTGGTTGCCGTGAGCTGTTTCTCCTCTTTGATGACCCTGCTGTCTCTCTGGTTGTTCTTGCTGCTTCTGCTACCAAGAACTGTTGCTCCACTGCCACCCTGCCTTGGAGCCAGCCAATTATGGACTGAAACAAATCAGCTCCTTTCCCCCTAACTTTGGATGTTGAGTATTTTGTTTCAGCAGAGAAAAGTAACTAACACAGCTGGGTTTGCCATTATTGGGTGCATACATATAAATAATTGTTATTTCCTGCTGCTTCATCAACCAATGTTAGTGACCTTTTTGTCTCTTTTAATCAGTTTTGGTTTAAACCTTATCTGAATATTGGATAACTATACCTGCTTTGGGGGTGTTCCCATTGCATGGAATATTGTTTTCTGTCTTTTGTTTTTTTGTCTGTGAGTTCTTTTGGGGTTAAATATGTTTCTTATATACAGCATACTGATGGAATTTGTTTCTTGGTCCATTTGGCCAGTCTGTATCTATTGACTGGGGATTTGAGACTGTTCCCATTGAGAGTTATTACTGATGTATATTGACTTATTCCTGTCATTGTCTTCTATTACCTTCTATTTAACTGCTTACCCTACTTGGTATGTTCAGTTAGACCTTTTATTATTGTTAGCTTCTTTGTCACTTTCTAGAATACTCTTGAGAATTTTTTTTGAGTTCTGAGTATCTATGAATATCATTCAGTACTTTTTATTATAAAAGAATCTCTCCATCAATTTTGAAAGATAGTTTTGTGGGATAAATCAGCCTGTGCTGTAGTTTATTTTCTTTGAAGGTTTGAAATATTTCATTGTAAGCTCTCTAGGTCTTTGAAGTTTACGTTCAAGTCTGCTATAATTCGAATGAGTTTTTCTTTAAAAATGGCTTGTTATTTTTCTTTAACTGCTTTGAAGATTTTGTCTTTTTACTGGCTTTCCAGGATTTTGACTGTCACGTGTCCTAGAGAGGTTATTTTTTGAATGAATGTTTAGCGTTCTTTTTTTTTTTTTTTTGAGACAGGGTCTCGCTTTGTAGTTCAGGCTGGCTCTGAGCTCAGCCTCAAGCTCACATCACAACAATCCTCCTGCTTCTGCCTCCCGAGTGCTGGGATTACAGGCGTGAGCCACCATGCCCCGCACTGTGGTATGTGGTGCTGGTTACTGCTGGGGTGAGTCTGCACGCCCAGTATTGTTATGTGGTTACCGGGGATCGAACCTTGGTCCTTGCGCTTGCAAGACAGGCGCTGCAGGGCCGGGGTTTTAGCTCAGTGGTTCCGGCACCTGTCTTGCAAGCACAAGGACCTGGGTTCGATCCTCGGTAACCACATACAATACTGGGTGTGGAGACTCACGCCCAGCAGCAACCAGTACCACATACGACAGTGCCGGGCATGGTGGCTCAAGCCTGTAATCCCAGCATTCGGGAGGCAAAGGCAGGAGGATTGCTGTGA
>PVIR01037139.1:0-15335 GCA_004026965.1 Petromus typicus | reverse complement strand
CACTTAAGAGGATATCCTCAGGGTATGTCCATTTAAGTATAAATGATTCAAACTTATTATTTTTATGTCAGAGTAATATTCCATTCTGTAGAAGAACCACAGCTTCTTTATCCAGTCTCCAGTTGATGGACATTTAGGTTGTTTCCAAGATGTAGCAATCACAAACTGAGCTTCTATAAACATGGGTGCACATATGTCACTGTGATATGAGTCTATTGATTCTTTTGTGTGTGTACCTAGCAGAGCGATGGCTGCTTCAAATGGGACCTCCAATCCTAGCTTTCTGAGAAATCTCCAAACTGCTCTCACAGGGGCCTCTACTTCTTAAATTGTTTAATGAAATTGAAAGGGAAGCACTCCTCATTCCTGGAAGTAACCATTACCCTGATTCCAAAAGCAGAGAAAGACCCAACCAAAAAAGAGAACTATGGTTTAGAGATTAAAGATTGATAGAGAAACTATTCTGATGGGAGTAGAAAATATTATTAATTTGTAATAGAGAAATATGCCATCAATTGTAAGTTTTATTTATTTTTTCCCTTAATCATAAATGCTAGAAAACATTCTGTTACTTATAGTTCAGCCAGTTATTCTCACCAGGGTCTTCAACTGTGTGGGAAGTAGAAAGCTTAAATTTACCCTTTCCTTTGCTCTAAAAATTATTTTTAAATTACTAACATTCTGAATTTTATGTCTTGAATTTTATGAGAATATGAGTTTTTAAGAGAATCTTTATGTTGTGTTTAATGATGATTAGTCTTGTAATATCACCCAAATAAAGTGGTCCAGTTTCTAAAAGTGTTATTTTTAATAATAATGATGATGATGATGATGATGATGATGGTAATAATAATAATAATATTAATACATGATTAGGGATTCATTTGGGATTTATAAAAATTCTTGATAGCAAGAAAATAAATTATTTTAATATTTGCACCTACTTTTTTTGAAGAGACAAACTTGTAATGGAAATATTTAGATGACAAGTTTCATTTTCTTAAGAAAAGAGAGAAAATATTGTAACTGTTTTCTAGTCAGTTTATATCAAGCATTTCTGTTGGAAATTGTTTTTTTGCTTTCTCTTATATTGCATTTTTATGCAAACTAAATTTATAATATCTGAAGATGAGACTGGAGGGTGGTTTGGATGAGGAGTTTTCATGAATGTTAGAAAACTCAAGCTTTTAATCCCAACTATATCATCTTATTACCATATGTTTGGTATAGTTATGACTTAACTTGGTAAATTATGGATTGTTATGTTTGCACCTCTATCTCATTTTTCTTTTTTGAATGTACATGTAATTTGTAGGTGAAACCATGGTGTAAGCTGTGAAAGTCCAGAAGTTATGGTCCTCCGGTAATTTTGGTTAATAGTACTCACCAACAGACAACTGCCAGTGTCAATTATCTGACATACAAGGCTTTGTTAAGTAATGGTGTGTGTGTGTGTTTTCCTACCTTACTGTAACTAGAATATTGCTACTTATCCTTACAAACCTCATACAGGTGTAAAATCCTCTAAAATACACTTCTGTCCCCATTTTCTAGGTTTCCACTCCACCAGGTACCAGAAAAAAAGTCATCAGGGGCCTGGGATTTAGCTCAGTAGTTCTGGTGGCTGCCTTGAAAGCACAAGGGACCGGAGTTCTGTGTCGCGTCCATCTCGACCAGCAAAAAAGATGCGACCCGGAACTCTTCTTCAAGCGGTTTATTCAGGAACCCTTTACAGCATAATGGAGTCTCTCTCCTTCCCCAGCCCGCGCAACACCTTATATGCATCTCTTCCGCCAATCAGGGGATCAGGTGTAGTGGCCTACCACTGGTCCGCGCAGCAACCAAACTATGCTTGAGTCAGCCTAGTACCCCGCAAGGAGTCATGTGGCAGAGGGAGCGCGCGCCATCAGGAGGAAAGAGAAAGGAAGCCAGCGCCATCTTTTAGGTGTGGCACCACCGCGGCTCTCCACATTTCTGTCCTTGGTAACCACATACAACAATACTCGGTGTGGTGACTCACACCCACCAGCAATCAGTACCACATACCACAGTGTTGGGTGTGGTAGCTCACACATATAATCCTAGCACTCGGGAGGCAGAGGCAGGAGGTTTGATGAGTTCAAGGTGGAGTTCAATACCAGCCTGAACTACTATGTGAGAACCTGTCTCAAAAAATTTTAAAAAAAGAGTCAGAATTTAATGATTTATCTTAAAATGTTCTTTAAGAGATTTTTCCACATAATCTCTCAATATATTTCTCTCAGTGTGTTTTTACCTATATTCTCATATTTCATTTTCTTCCAAAAGCATTAATTTATTCTCCTAGGTCTTCTTGCATAATGAAGGATTTACATCTTTAGGTTGAATTTGATGTGAATGCCACATATCATCATGGAAAAATATTTTCCTGTGATTTAATATTTGTTTTTTTTTATTGAGGTCAGGAAAGTAAAACCCAGGTGCACCCTACTGGTGATGTCTATTCTAGCCCTTTTTATGTTACTTAAGTTTTAATATTGTGGCAGGGTCTCAGTAAACTGATCGGGTGAGACTTGAATTTGTGTTCCTTCAGCCTTAAACTTTCCAAAGTGCCAGCATGACAGGCATATGTTACTTTTCCAGGTTCCATGGCATAATTATTACAAATAAGACTGAGCGAGAGAAATCACAGCCACGGTAGAGAGGAGATGATGGATTTTATCATCTATTCTTTCCCTATATTTTAAAATATAAACCCTTGCAGAACACACATTTAAATGCGTAGTTGCTCCTAATTAGATCAGCACTGGCACAGGAAGTGGAGTTGTCTTTTCAGCGCTGCCACAAGAAGTAAAACATGCATTTCCTTATAAATGATTTTCCAGTTTATTTACAATGTTCCATGAAGCATAGGTTATTGAAATGACTCATCATGTTTATGGAATATCTTGAGGGTAAAAGTTACTTTTGAATGATTTTATCATTTGAAAGTTAGAATATAAATATATTTCTCTTGAAATTCTCTCAAAACAGCTTCTGCATTTATACATTTTATTGCTTTTAACTATTAAAACTTTGGCTCTTGTAGGAATATGAGTATTTAATTTGAAACCAATTACTGGGAACCATCCAAGAAGTAAATACTGGCCCTTCACTTTAAGAATATACAAATCAATGAAAGTTTACCCCTTCTTGTAGGAGCATATCAAAGCAATTACATAAATTTCTGTACTCTTTTGCTGATCAGAAGTGTTAAAACGTCAGGACCTATAGCCAGGCATATGGTGCCTGCCTGTAATCCCAGCCCCCTCGGAGGCTGTGGCAGAATAATTGCAAGTTTGAAGCCAGCCTGGGTAATTTTAGTGACTTGGTGAGAACATATTTTAAAACAAGCAAACAAGCAAAAATAAATAAATGAATAAAGCCAATAAATAAATAAATAAATACATAAATAAAATTTTTAAAAAGGACAAGGGATTTAGGTTAGTAAGAAATAGTCAAGATAATGATGTTCCTGTCTGAATTTCTCCATAAAATTTTGATTTCTGCATTTATTGTGCAGTCTGTATAAAAAATTAACATCAAAATTGTAATGCAATCAATTTCATTTCTAGAGATATTATGTGGTTCCATATCATTCACTTCATTTAGGTATATTTTGCACTGTATTTTAATACCAGCATAACCTTTTATGGTGGATTTTTATAAATGCATATATAAAAGTAGGTTATAAAAATAGTGGTGTCCCCTATGTTATCTCTGGTATCTTTAAAAACTTTAAACAGTTTAGAAATAAAAAGTTCACAGTTTAAAGCTTAAACAGAGAGATGACTGTTGAATTCAGAATCATTAAAGTTCCGGCATAGACAGAAAACTTCAGAGGAGAGAATCTGTAAGAAGGGTGATATTTGGAAAGGATTATAGGTTATTACTTTTTGAAACCAAGGAAAAACAATAATAACGTAAAATATAATATAGTTAGAAAAAATATATAAATGTTTGTATACTTTTTGAGTATTTTTATGTCTTTTCCTCCACATGAGATAAAAAGATTAGGGGAAATGCCCTTTATTGCAGTTTATCAAGAAAACAAATACAAATTTCTGGCTCCTAGATTTCTACATTGTGCTGGGTATTTATATTCTAGGGAACACAAGGGAAAATGCACAGGCCTAAATTAATATTTGAGACTGGTGATTGGATTTAGGGGAAGTAAATTATTGCATGAGTCATTAAATTCAGTCTACCATTCTAGAGATGAAATTGTCAAAAAAAAAAATGGATACTAAGATAAAAACAGCTTCAAGTTAAACCCATGAGTAACATATACTTGTAGAAAGCAGGGTGAGAGGAAGAAGCAAAGAAAAAGAAGTTTAATCCAAGTAATCAAGGTGATTAAAATTAGGTAGCAAGCTGTAGGTCAAAGAAAAGGAGAATCTAAAGGAACAAATTTCATATAGAGAGCTTTAATAGAATAGGATTATGAAAGTCCATTTGTTTTGACTAGCTAATCCTTGCAGACTTTTGAGAAGGTGTTTTTATTTCCTAGTGGGAGATGGAAGCAAATTTGAATTTATACTGTAATGATCTGGAAACTGAAGACAAACGATACCTACCTAAGCTATAGCAGTATTTATTTGAATCCAATGCTGCTGTTTGTAGAAAACGTAAAAGAGATTTGTCTTATCTTGTAAAGTATATTCCTGTTGAAATTTTGGAACCATTAGCACAAATAACCAATGTCATGTTTCCTCTTTCCTGAGTAACCATCTGATGCTATTGAAGGAAAAATGTCTAGACTTGCAATTCAATATGAACTCATTTTCCTGTAGGAGTACGATGAGTTGGCGTACTTTTATGCCAAGTAATTTCTTTTTTATTCTTCCTTAGAATATTTATCCTTATCATGCTATGTATAAGTTAAACATGGATGAAAGAGATTTCTTGGTTGACTTGCTTTCAGACTTGGTCACTTGGTTGAGAAAGAAGTGACTGAGCTGTTGTTCATAAGATGAGACACTCATCTTACCATGCCTCACACAGTCGACAGAACTGATTGTATAAGATAAAGCACCATGGTGCTGATGTTATGTCTTTTTTGATATTGAACCTAATCTTGGATCTTCTCCATATAAGGCATTAACAGTTAATGGATAAACACATAGTATATGAGCTAGCCAATAAGCTCAAACACAAAAGTAATTCATTTATATACTATCACTTATAAATTTCAAGTGAAAGTTACTTTTGTTTTTAAAGTAATTCACTCACACTAATTTGTTGAGAATATTCTGTTCTATGTGTATTTGTCAGCTCAGATATTCTAATTAACAGAAATCAACTGAATATAAATTTAAATAGTTGATTATTCTTCAGAGAATATAATTATTCATAAATATTTCAATGATTGTTTCTCTATAAAGTATTGCCATTTTTAACATGCACAAAATGAATAGAAGTATAAAGGTTCAGTAGCATGGATTAATATTCCTAAGTAATATGATATAGATTTAAGGTATTAGCCCCATAATTTCCAGGATGCATCCACATAGTTGCTGATATGTCCAGATGGGGCTCACTTATATAGTACAAATGACCAAAAGGAGTAGAAAGTCAAAAATGTTTCTTGATTATCAACTAACTATATTAGAATCTCTAAATGACTTATTAACTTAAAATTTAAAGAGCAAATGTTAAAATATAAATTATTTTGCATATATGTAACATTTATATGTTTGAATATTTGGCCTTTCAATAACAGGAGGTTAATATATTATCTTATACTTAATATCTGTACCTATTTTTCTCCTTTTTAGTCCATAGATGGCTCATCATTCATATTATTTTATACTATAATGATCATTTTCACTTAAATTAAGAAAGAAAATTGTTCAAAGAATACTAGAGATTCCTGCAATAAGCCTCCAGTCCCAACTGCACAGTACATGACACAGGTCTGAAAAAAACACACTAAGAGACAGAAGTAAGAGAGAAAGTGAGGTTCCAGGATAACCAATCAAGTGCAATCAACAGCAGGTGGTGTTCAGTCAGAGTCCCTGACTGTAACTGGGAATCAATTAGGGTAAAAGCGAGCTACGTTCATTTTCTGTGGAAATTACTGTAAACAAGGATTGTAAAGGACAACACAAAGCATTAACAAATTAGGAACAGAATAGACAAAATATGTGGTTGTAATTAGATACTGTCCTATTCAGAAGGTTTTAGTTATAAGACTGGAATTTTGGTATGAGTTAGTATGACTTCTTGGTATATAAACTTCAGGCAGAGCATAGTCAATATTATAATCTCCCACCATGAGCTATTCCTGTTGTCAGATAGGTAGTTAGCTAGCTATCTGGACAGATAGATATAGATTTTTCTTTATTTTTACAATGGAAATGTTTAGACATTTGGGTAATTATCCTAGGATAAAAAATACCCATAAGAAAAGTTCACAGTTAATTTGGAGGGCATGGATGAAGATTATATTATTGGAAATAATGTAAATAAACTAATCTCTACATTTCAAATTTGGAAAACAAACTTTAGTGATCAGGCTAATAGTTATGGCACTAGAATAAAAGTATACATCAGAACAAATTGTTGAAAATTTTGGGAAAAAATATATAGAAAAAACATATTACTGATCTAGTAAGACAATTACTCTAAATCATAATGGGCAATGAATTGTGAGCTGTTCTTCAGTTAAAAAGGGAAAACAAATTTAATGATAGTTGATATATGGAGATGGTAAGTGTAAGCTTACCACATTAGCAAGGTAAACAAATTTAATGTAAATATTTTTTTTCTGTTTATCAATTAATAGTTATTGTTTCATTGTTAATTTTTGCTTCATTTAAAATTTTATATTGGCATTGATCAAAACTAATTAGGAAAATAATCTATAGACAATACCACATTATAGTTTTCATATATTACACAAAGAAAACTGAAATATCTTTTTCAATCTGTTTGAGACATAAAAGGCCATTTTTAAAGCAGACTGTTGGTAATTTGTGTGTCAATTATCAAACAGGTACATAAAGAATAAAAACAGCTGGTATTTCAAAAGACATCTATGTTATAGCAAGAGTAGACATTAAGCATTTAGTAACCAATGCTAAAAATATAAATTTGATTTTTAAAGGATATGAGTTTCTTTGTCTTATCAATTATTGTAATAAAATATCTCAGGCAACAATGGCTAGAAGAAAACATTTTAATACACATTAGAAGTACCTTTCCATATGTATCTACAAATTAATAACTGAAATAATAGAAGATGACTTTCATACACAATCTTTTTTTTTTTTTTTTTTTTTTTTTTTTTTTTTTAGGTTGTTTGAGACAGCGTCTCTCTTTGTGGTTCAGGCTGGCCCTGAGCTCAGCCTCAAACTC
Source organism: Petromus typicus (assembly GCA_004026965.1). Taxonomy (NCBI): domain Eukaryota; kingdom Metazoa; phylum Chordata; class Mammalia; order Rodentia; family Petromuridae; genus Petromus; species Petromus typicus. Next base: position 7,958 of record PVIR01037139.1, on the reverse strand, counting down.
ACATCACAGCAATCCTCCTGCCTCTGCCTCCCGAGTGCTGGGATTAGAGGTGTGAACCACCACGCCCGGCACTGTGCTATGTGGTACTGATTGCTGCTGGGGTGAATCTCCACATCCAGTTCTGTATGTGGTTACCGGGGATGGAACCCGGGTCCTTGCACTTGCAAGACAGGCGCCATAACCACTGAGCTAAATCCCTGGCCCCTTCATATACATTCTTAGAGTAAAAATATAAGATAGAATTATGTTAGTGCTGTGTTTGCCAATATCAGTAGAAAAGGTTCATTTTCAGATGACTCATATGACCAAGAAAGTAATGCCTCATTAATTACTGTCTTGAAATGAGCCACCTTTGGAGTTGATTGTGCATTTAGAATGTAGAATTTGACAAAACACTGAAAGATCAAAATTCTTCAAAAATTTGATGAATTATTGTGGAGAACTACTTATTTGTTTAGAGAATAAATAGAATTTTTCCCAAATTTCCAGTAATCCAACTCATTTATATCGTTTTCTGCAGTTTATCTTTGCTCTTATTTTTCTAAAAAATCTTAATGTTTTTGGACAGATTTATTTTGTTTTCATTGTATTTCAAGATCACTGGGTATCAACATGTTTCTTTTTGTTCACTTTTATCCCTCATTTGTAAACAAAAACATCTCCCAAATCTCCTGTTTTTATTCCTTCATCCCCTTCCTTCTGCCATTGTGTATTTATCTAGAGGTAATTGCTCTATTTTCTCAGTCTCCAGATAAGCGTACTCACTTTCTATTACTCCCTGAAATCTGTGTAGGCTTTCACACAACTCCAGGAAATCATTTCACTCATCAAGGTTATCCAAGTTGCCTGTGCTTTTAAATTCTGTGGTGCTTTCTTTAGAATACTTGTTAAATTTTTCTAGCTAAGTATCTATGTACAAAAAACGGAATCTGTGTATGTGTTTTCTAAGTAAATGTATAGACCAAAAAAATGCAGTTTGAACATGAGCTAAAAACTTCTCTGAACAAACAATGTTAACATTTAGTTTTGATTATGATTTTTATAGAAATTAATATTCTTTCATTTGCATTGCTACAGTGATACGTTGACAATCAAGAAGATCTTTTTCTCATGCATTCACTGTGCTGATGATCACTGGGAATTAAGACATGAATTTTGGAAGTATTTTAGTCAATTTCTAAGTAACATTCCAAAATTATGAGGAAGTGATGGGTAGGAGGGAATCGGTTAACAATAAAACAGAAGAATTGAGTTATGTTATGCACATGTACCGCATTTCCATGAAAATGTATTATGCATTACACATATATATTAATAAGCTAAAAACATTATAAAATAAAATTAATTTTGAAATTCTTTGCATTTAGGTTTTTGGAAGAAAGTTTTTCTCCCAAATATTTTCACCTTTCTTTTAGTTTGAGTTGTGGACTTTTGATCTACTTTATAGACTCAAGTTTCTCTTGCTGTCCTTCTTTTCTTTCAATTCTTGGAAGATCTCACCGAATGGAGTACATTTCCCAAGAATCTACTGTGAAATACTGTGTATAGCTCTGGAATTCATATATTAAACTTGAACCCTTAGTATGGCAATTTCAGGAGACAGGACCTTTGGAAGTAAATGTCATTCAGGGGAAGTTCTTACAAATGAATTCAGCATCCTTATAAGGGTATGAAAATACTGTATCAAATTTCTTTTTTACATAATGTGTGACCTCAAAAAAAATACCCTTTCAAGAATGACGAAGTAAGTTATTAGAAGACACTGATATACGAGCACTTTTATTCTTAGGTTCCCACTCCCCATAAATCTGAGAAATGAACCTTTATTATTCATAAGATATGATGTTTATGATATTTTGTCATAAAATCCTGGATGGACTGAGATAACATGTTGTATTATAGTCTTAATTTTGTATCTGTAATGTATGCTTTTGGTTGAGTTCCAACTTTGTGTATTCAAATCCAATGAAAATCTACACTATTCCAGAGTGGAACAAGTCACTAAAATGGACTCCAAATCTTTGTTATTAGTGAATGACGAAGACATTCTCTTCATCTTCTTTACTTTTTAAAATCCACTCAGTTTAGAAACTTCTCTGTACCTCTACTACAACTATTTTGCATTAGACCTTCTTTACCTCACATCTAGTTTATTGAAAAAGCATCTCAGATAACTTCCCTGCTTCTACAGCTGTTTCTCTCCAATCTAGTTTTTCTGTTGTAGAGATAAATATCTTTAGATTGCAGTCATGCTTCTTTTTATTGCCCCCCCCAAATAAGAAGCATTTTAGCCTGTTGTAAAGAAGTAGGACAAGGCTTTTGTTAATTTCATTTACAATAGATCCACAGATTATGTGGTAGATATTCAGAGTTATTTAGATTCTCTCATGTATGTCATTATTTTTCTTCAATCTTGGTCTTATATAAATAGTTATTTGTTTCCATTTTCTTTATGAAGTGTTAGTTTCATGATTGATCTTAAAACAATTTCCCCTTCCTTTACCCTTTCTCCTTAAAATATACTGAAATAAGTATGTAAAGAGATTAATTTCCCTGTTTAGATTCTATAAGAAGATATTCATAACACACACACAGTTAAAGGGGCTAGTTTATAACAAACAGATTGTAATGAAATTCTTCAAAAGTACGTACTTACTTTTTTAAATTCAAATCTTTATTGGTGCATTATAAATATACATCATCATAGATTCAGCATTGAGAGTTTGTACCAGAATATGACATGACTTGATTCTCATTTCCCCCCACCCCACAACCTCTTATATACATAAGCTTTGTTTCCTTTTTTAAAATTACTATCATACTTTTTCCCTTTTTGTTATTTACCCCTGCTTTTAAAGTTAAGAAATTTATTAACATGTTTTCAGAAAAAATAGTTATAGTAAAATATTATTAGATGGAAGTATCTATTATCAAGAAACAATTATAAATATTACTGCAATAAAATATTAGCAGTTAGGGACTTGTTTTTCCACTTATGATGACAAATCTAGCTAATTCTATAAAAATATATGATATTATTTTCTCTTCTTAACAATTGTTAAATTCACAGAATAAAGTCTGGTCCCCACCAGAGACTTGTAGGAAATGGAGGCCATCAAATGAACCTGGAGTTGAGAGAATAAAAAAGCTTCCTTTTCTTCTTAGAAGTTACTAGAGAAAAATCCATGTTCAAGAAATTATAGAGTGTACTTCTCTGCTTGCCTATGTAGCTCTTGCTGGCTCTGTGACCCTTATTCCTTTACCTGAGAGTATACTTTAACCTTGATTCTTTTCATCATATCCTCTAAAACCTGATCAGTTTTTATGCTAGCTACCTCTTTTGAGACTTGTCCTACTTTACCATAGCCATACTTCAATTGTAGTTATTACTTGTGCTGTCATAGAATGTCCATGGCCAACAATCTGATTCTCCAAATGGTGTTCTCAATAATAAGCTCTTTAGAATTATATATCTTTTGATTCTTTATTCTGAGCTGGAATACTGAAGTAGAACAACTTGAATGACAATTTTATATAATTGAATTAACAATATTTCATTATAAAATACTGTGCCAACCTTTCTTGTCCAATCTCATAAACACTATCTTATTTTACACTTGAAGGCACCTACATTCAGCAGCTTCCTAGTTTCCCTAGGGCTCTACACTTAGTAAATTTCCTTGGTTAAATTCACATCTGTATGAGATTTCCACCATAGTTTTCTGCTTCTAGTGACAGATACTTTGAAATAAATGTCAGAGAGAATAAAAATTTAAATTAAAAAGTTGGAAGGTAGAATGACATGTGGAAGTTATTATTTGCTGTCTTCTATCATTGCTAATGCTGTTTTAAGTGCCACAATTTTATTGTGATAATATAAATAAACATAGGCACTGCTAATTTATTTCCGACTTGATTGGTCACTCTAGGGAGTAAAGAGAAGAGCTAATAGGGTTTGGTGTGAGCTTGTTTGTGTTTTGTTTTTTACTTTATTAAATTGATTGACTAATTTGTTTCATATGTCTTCTGGAACTCTCTAATAAATATTCATCTGCCTCTGAGAATTCTTGGGGAAAGCGAGCTCTTGATTTTCCTACAGTTATAACTCGAGTTTGACACAGACAGGCAGATTCTAACAGAAAATCCAGATCCCATATTCTTAACCGACAAGCTGTGCTTTTCAGCCTTGTCTCCCTACTCAGATCCCCACTATTGCAAAGGATGTAGCTCAGTTCAGTACAGACCTGAAGCAGATCACAGACGAATTGAAAGTAATTCAAAAATATTTCCTAAACATATTACATGAGAATTATGAGGAGCTGGTGGTCTACCGCATTTCTTTCTTGTTCTCTGTTATGGCTCTTATCTAGGTGTCTAACAGAGGCCTCATGTAGTCACAGGTGGGGCTTATTCAGAGTGGATAGATCAAGAGTGTGTGATACAGGGATTAAGGCTGTGTGATTAGTAAATCAGACTACTGACTGGTTTTGAACAGTTCTGGTTGGATGGTGTGTGGGTGACACACCTGCCCAAAGGCACTAGGGCAGGTAGCCTGCAGAAAATAGAAGGGAGGGAAAAGAGCTCTCATTTGCTTGCTTGCCTGGGACAATTCCTCCTGAGCAATGCCTCTCTGCAAGATCAGCCTTCCGTGAAACCAAAGGACTACAGACTGAAACCTGTAAAAACAGTGAGCTAAAATATGCTTTGCCCTCCTTTAATTTGAGGTGTTAGATATTTTGTCTCAGCGATGAGAAAAGTAACTGAGACCAATGTACTTTTTATACCATCTGCCATTACTAAACTAATTAGAAGACTGATTGTGGCGAAACAGAGATTTGGTCTCCAACGGTCATTTTGCAATGGCTGGAGACTGTTGCAACTGCTACTTAGAGGATTAGAGCATTGTTATCTACTGGGCACAAATAAAGATAATGTTTAACATCCTCTCTTGCATAGAAGACTTCCCACAACAAACATTTCCCAGTTTAAAAATAAAGTCAGCACTACAGTGACTGAGAACTTATGAATCTTAGACTGTTCTGGGGATTTAAGATCAACCTGAAAATTAGGAATGGTTGTGCTTTTTTTTTTTTTTTTTTTTTTTTGCAAGTAACAGTGGTTTCATTGGTTTTATTTTTCCTGTAATCAAAATGAAAACAACAACAACAAAAAGTACATTCTATTTCTCTCACTGTGCTTACTAGTATTTTAATTAGAAGTCTATGTATTAGTATGAATTTTTCTTTTAAAACCTAAATATGCTGATGATAGCAGTGACTAACACAAGCACCTGTCAAATTTCTAACCAAATCTTAGTTTTTAATGCCTTTCTTATGCTGTGTTGTTCTTTGCTAAAGTAAATATCTAAACTTCATTTATTGAACTTTGCTAGATGACTTATATAATACAACCAAACATTGATCTGAAACCATAATTTCCAATCCCTTTAGATGTAGTTTTATGTCATCAAATCAAGTCCCTGACTCCTATGAAATTGAGTTTTCCTTCTTCAAATACTTTGAGCACAATTGTCATTTAGTAAAGTAAACATGGCTCCATTATTTCTTAATGTCTTTCTTAACAAGTATAAGATTAGAGCACATCACACAAATTCCCATTGGACAGCAGTTAAGAAGTGAGTAATATTTCTGTCTGCCTAAGTCGAGTAATCCCAAATGTAAGTAATTTACAGGAGAGCACCAGGGACTGTTACAATAGACATATTGTAATATGTCACTGGAAATCAGCATCTCCCCACATGTTTGATCAACAGCCAGATGGAAGCTTTTATCACATTTATTTAATCTGAAACACACATGGTAATTACACTGGACCTTTGATTCAAGTCCTTATTAACGTCTCAAGAGAAGTCAGGAAATTAGTTTGTCAGTTGCAAAACGATTCAGTAATGACCCTCTGGGTAGAATTTACATCTATCACTGCCCAGACTAGAGAATTGCTGCAAATAACATTGTACCTCACAGAGTGAGGTAAAGTGAGAGCTTAGATAACTTATGCGAGAAGAGAAAGTGGACTCTGGTCAGTTCTACATAGGGCTTATTCTTTCCATTATTCACACCTAAGGGCTCCTTCACATGAGAATAAGTGCAACAGGAATTATATAACAAACATCTCACAAAATAAAATTAAAGTCTAGAAAGGTTTCCTGAAACAAAACTGTTTCACATTCTTAGTCTCAACTCTGGCATCCCAAATATCTATTCCACCTAAACTTAGTGTCACTTAATAAATGCATTTTCCCTGGATTGGCCATAGGAAGGAGATATTAATAAGCACAGTGCAGAATTTTCTAATTAGCAAGAAGATGGATCACGAATCTTCATTTAATGCTGAATGATTAGATTCTGGTTCTTCCACTACAACATTTTTGTGTAATCCTATTCATTATACTAAATATAAATGAACAGAGCTAAACAATATTAATATGTATACAAACATTGTAATACTTTACTTGTTAGTTGTAGATGGACATTATCTCTGAAGAATAAGGATAATAGAAATTTTGAACTTCATGCTACAGATATATTGATATTTGATAATTTGAATTATGGTTACAGTATTTTATTTTCAAAATTACACACAGGAATATATAACATATAAAAATATATGTCAGGAAAATATATTTCTGAAGGTATTCACAGAAATGTGGAATTTTTTCCTATACCACTGGTGATTTTTTTCTACTAAAAATTGGAAAACTAATAGGTGTCTATTAACTAATGAAATAAACTAATGAAAAAATACTAGAATTATATAGACATGCTGTAATGACTTCTAGGACCAAACCTCTATTAATGGCTATTAATATTGTTCTAATAAATTTACATAGCATATATTTTTATTAATTTGAAAGAAAATGATACTGAAGTCTATTAAAATAAAAATTCCAATTACAAAGTATAAAATCATCCTATCAGTCATATGTCTTTTTTCTCATTAAGCTAATGTAATATTTACTATGGCTGTTTAAAATGTAGTTTTCTCTCATATCTTAAGTGAATAAGTTCTTCAGTTTGGTAGCTGCTCATTTTCTTTGAGTGCACAACACTTGTCTCAAGGGACACATAGGTAAGATACTGAAAATATCAGTTGTATAACCAAGGTTTTATACACATATTGGACATCAATTCTATTGTAGTACCCTTTTCAGAATATTGTAAAAAGGGCTGGTGATTTAACTCGGTGATTCTGACACCTGCCTTGCAAACGCAAGGTCTTGAATTCCTGGTAGCCACATACAACCATGCTGGGTGTGGTAACTCACACCCACCAGCAATCAGTACTACATACAAAAGTGCTGGCAGAGTGGCTCAAACCTGTAATCTTTGACTCAGGAGACAGAGGCAGGAGGATTGTTATGAATTTGAGCCTCACCTGGGCTACAAAGTGAGGTCAGGGCCAGTCTGAACTACAAAGCAAGACCCTGTCTAAAATAATAATAATAATAATAATAATAATAATAATAATAATAATAAATCTAAAGTCAAATTAATTTTCAAAAAGGTATAAAGTATATGATTTAAAAGATAAGACAAGGTTCAGGGAGGTTATATATGTTATTTAGGGTCAAAAAATTTATAAATGGTTGAGTCCAGTTTGACCCTTTCTGACAATATGAGATGTAACCGTGATTATGATTCATTCACAGTTACATTTTTATGGCAAATCTTTTTCAAATTCTAAGTAAATTTGCTTAATAACTTTTTAAAGCTTATTATTTTTTTTTCTGTTAGGCTTAAAATAATAAAAATCATGTATGTAACATGACAACAAAAATTTCTTCCATGTGTATAGTTACAAAAACAGTTATGATAAATGAACAAAATGAGGAAGAATATATTAATCTTTCTAGTGCCAATTGAGCATAGACTTACAATATGACCTTCAAAATACTATTTAATTTTATGTTATTTTTGTGATGTATTGTGTTACAAAAT
>PVIR01037138.1:0-15337 GCA_004026965.1 Petromus typicus | reverse complement strand
TCCTCCTGCCTCTGCCTCCCGAGTGCTGAGATTACAGGCGTGAGCCACCACGCCCGGCACTGTGGTATGTGGTACTGGTTGCTGCTGGGTGTGGGTCTCCACACCCAGTATTGTTATGTGGTTACCGAGGAATCGAACCCGGGCCCTTGCGCTTGCAAGACAGGCGCCGGAACCACTGAGCTAACTCCCCGGCCCCCTCAATATTTTATTATTATTATTATTATTATTATTACTACGACTACTTCTACTATTATTATTTTTTGAGACACGGTCTTGCTATGTAGTTGAGGCTGGCTTTGAACTTGTTGAAGACCTCCTGCCTCAACCTCCTGAGTGCTGGGATTATACACATGTCCCTCCATACCAGCTTAATACTTTTAAATAGATTGTGGACATCTCAAAAGAAGGTTTTTTATAGGTATAATTTGCTATTTGTGTTAACAATACACTTCTTTTTCATATTATTGCTAATTGATGATGCATGCATGTCGATTTATATAGACTCTGGGTTACTCTGGCATCTCTAACGGGCTGCTAACAGAAGAGGATTTGTGTTAGCCTGCTTTCCATTACTGTAACATATACCTGAGATTAATCAATTGAAAAAGAGAAAAGGTTTATTTCTTTTTCAGAGAGAAAGGCTTGCTATGTAGTTCAGGGTGGTCTTGAATTTACTGTGTAGCCCATGATGGCCTTGAACTCATGGGGCTCTTCCTGCCTCAGCCTGCTGAGTGCTGGGATTCCATGGTGACAAAAGGCTCATTTTAGCTCAAGTTTTGGAGGTTGATGGATCTTTGTTGCTTTGGGCTTATAGTAAAGCAGCACATTATAGTAGAGATTTGCGGCTGAGGTGATGACCTGTTCACCTCATGGCTGGTACAAAGAAGAAACCTGAATCTCATGGTTTCCTTTGGGGGCAGTGACCTAACTTTCTCTCATTAAGCTCTGTCTCTCAAAGACTTCACCTTGAAATGGTGCCATGGGCACCAAGGTGGTAACACATGTGCCTTTGGGGGTACTTATTTACACCGTGTCACTCATACTGACTTCATTTGTTTATGTGTTCATTCTATCAGAACACGACTATTTTATTTTATTTTGGTACTGGGTATTGAACCTAAAGACCTTACACTGAGCCATTACATTCCTCAGATCACCCCTGTCACCTTGGTTTTTAGGGCTCTCCCAAAGTTACTAATTAGCCAGGCTGGGCTTGAACTTGTAAATCTCTTCTTTTAGCCTCCCAGGGTGCTAGGATTAGGAGCATGCACCTCTGCTCCTGGCTCAGTTAGGTACCATGCATGTAAAGAGGGCTGCAGCTGACAGCAGCCTGGGTTGGGGCCAACACCAGCCTGTTTCCACACAGTAGTGCAGCACCTGTGGTGAAAGGAGTAGATGCAGAGAGTGTAGTTGTAAACTAGGAGGAAGTATGGCCACTGCCCGCAGGGCTGGGGAATCCACCTATTCACACGGTATGAAGAGGTCTCTGGGTGGAGTGACCTGGCCATATGTGGGGGGTGAGCAAATCAGCATTTTAACTCTAATTGTAACTGTTTAGTTGTAACTGTGCCCATTACAGTTCCTGGCACCTTGGGGTGCTCGAGATGTATTTGTTCACTAGGTAAATGAAGGTACTGAGGTGGATGGAGGTGGTGGGATGAATAAGTATGGGGGGAAAAAGCAGATGACCTTGGAGAGTGAGGCTGTCTGAGAAATGAGATAATAAGGGCTTGGGATAAAAAGTACATGAGACTTTGGAACCCTACTGCTGTGGGTCTGTTCTGTACTTGCCACTTGTGAGAGTCCGTGCTAGGCTTCTAGCTACTCCAAAGCCCACTTTCCTAGCTCTAGGTGTGTTGTATTTCTAAAGATGGGATGAACAATATCAAATGCAAATCCTTGAACAGTATTGAGCATCCAGGTGGGGATGGGGGTGGGATGGGGTGGGAGGAGCTACATTCAGATTCAAACACATCTGGTCGATCTTTCTCTTTCCTCCTTCCAGCCCCCAGCAAGAAACTCTACCATGTTTGTTGTTGTCCTTTCTTATTAGATCTGAGATGGGGATATTGTGGGCTTCAGATCCTTTTGGCAACACATGCTGTGTAATTTTCTTAGGGTGCCGAGTCAAGGCAGCGTGGGTTACCAGCCTCATTAGTGGCAGGGAAGGGAGGAGGATAGAAGGATTCAGGAAGCTGTATGTTGTCAGCCCCCTCATTCTCTGGCCTCCTGTGGGTCATCTCTCTCAGGATCTGGGATGCCAGTTCTCAGAGTCTTAGCTGTCAGGGTTTGTGGTTCTCGGACTCACTAAGAGCTCTTGGGCACATGAGCTTGATTTGGCTTATGTTAACTGAGCACAGACTGCTCAGGAGACCTCTTTGAGAAGGCACAGGTACAAGTGATGGTCCTGTCATCTTAGGCTCTTCTTTCCCTCGCATGCAGCCTGCTGAGGTTTTTTTAATTTCTTCACAGGATGAGGACATGAAGAGAAAGTTTCAGAATCTACTGGCTGAGGAAAATAAGCTATTGGCTCTACCCCAGGTCTCACCTCAGGTATCCCTATGCATGATCACTAAATGTATATTAGAAGCCTTGAAAATGATACACACCTTTAATCTCAGCACTTTGGGAAGCTAAAGCAGAAGGATCAAAAGTTTGACCTCAGCCTGAGCTACAACCCTGTCCCTATAGACTCTCTACATGTGATAATTTAGGAGGAGATGAAAAAGAGGAGGCTGTTTGTGCTGCATATTTCCAATATACAGGTGATCTGTAACTTATGATGGGGTTGTATGATCGTAAACTCATTTTAAGCTGCTAAGTCAAAAATACATTTCTGGCACCTAACCAACTGAACATCCTAGCTGGCAGCACAGTACATTGTAGTGTGTAGGTTTCCTTCTCTTAGTCTCAGAAGTATCATACTACATATTGCTAGCTCAGGGAAAGATCCACATTTGAAGTTCATTTTCTACTGTCTGTTTGATGCATTTGCATAAGCCTATATGCAAAAACTCAAAAAATCAAACTGTGCATCATTAAGTGGTTAGAGGCCATGAGGGTCAGAAATGTCGTATAGATAAACTTGTGGTGCCCCCAGTTGACTGGAATCATTTTAGAGAACTCTGAGAGAAGCCATTGATTTTCTTGTAGCATTTCTCCTTGTTTCTTCTCTTTATTTCCAGCCTTCTGTTAGTCGAAAGCGACCTCTGGAAACAGACACTGAGGACACCACGACTCCAAAGCGTCAAGCTGTGTGTGCTGCTGTGTCATGAACATTGCGATATGAACACAAAAGAAATGTCTCTTCTATTACTCTGCTGTCATCTTATTTCATTTTGAGTCTGTTTTTTTAATAGTTTCTGTTTTAATTATAGGAATAATTGCCTTTCCACAATCATGAGTGTACAATTAAAAACCTGATAGACCTCAGCTTTGTGCTTATGCTTGATGCTTTTAGTTCTGAATGCCTTTTGAAAAATTATTTTAGTGTTAAAAGTTATTGTGTCACATCTCCCCCGGCCTGTACTGGGGATTGAACTCAGGACCTTGGCTTGTGAGGTAGGCATGGTGCCTACATTCCCAGGCCCTTGTGTTCCTTCCAGGTGGAACCTTACCTTGACTGTTGTCACCAGGCTGGGTCTCAGGCTGCCGCCCTGTTTTAGTCTGTCAGGGCTGAATACAAGTTCTCAGGGCCCTTAAAAGGTCATTGGGAAGAGGCTGAGTGGGCTTGGGGAGACTGTACAGACTCAGCTGCCACAGAGCCTAAGATGGGGCAGGTAACTGGGCAGGTATATCATGGACTGGTGTTAAATTCCTATCCTGTTAAAAATGCATCCCTGAGTCTTAATATAAAAATGGAAGATGACACTCTGAAATCTCAGGACCAGATAAGTTGTGAAATGCAAAGTTTTTCCTCATTTTACGACAGTAAAATTGTCCTTCTACTGTGTATTATGTGTAAAAAGCCATTTCAGTCCTGTAACCTCACACATTGATATTTCAGCCACAAATTTTCACAGTGAGGGGGAGCAAGACTTATATCGATTCATGTCTGTATCTTCGGCCCAATGAGTTATAAGTGACTTGTTTTCCAGAAGAACTGTTAGGGTTTGAGCTGTGGAGGTCAGGTATGTGGGGATGTCATGTCGACGCAGAAGTGGGTAGAAATCTCTGCAAAACTACTTTTGGAACCCAGACTTAGAGAAGTAAGATGACTTTTCCATCATCACACAGTTACTGTGTGGCAGTGCTGGGACCCAGCCCACGTCTTACTGACTCTAAAACTACTGTCATCTTTCCATTTGATCTTAAGACTCAGGGATGCTGACTCACACTGACAAAAGTAACAGACTGATGTCTAAATCCTACATGGCAGTCTGTTCAGTTCTAAAGCACATGAACAACCAAAAGGAGCACTTTGTTGTCTGCCCATCAAGTTCGTTCAGTTCTGGAGGCTGGCTCTGGGGATAGGCCGCTGACCTGGGGAAGTTGGAGCCCACTTGTGTTATTTCATGGGAAAGGGGATTCGTTTCAGCGATACAGACAGCTGGGTGTGCGGGCAGTTCTGATGGCTGGCCCCTCTTTGTCTCTGATGCTTTCCCTTCCCCATTCCTTTCAGTACTGGGGGTTGGACCCAATGCTTCTGCACTGAGCTACATCCTTGAGCCTTTTTTTTCCCCCCGGTTTTGAGACAAGGTCTTACTAAGTTGTTAAGTTGCTGGTATCTTGAGTTGTGATTCTCCTGCCTCAGTCTCCCAGAAGGCTGGAATTACAGGTAGAGCCAAGAGCATACAGCTGTTGCTCCTGGCACTAGGGGTAGTGGTTGGCAATTGGAAGGATATGCAAGCTTTCTGAGGGGAACAAGTGGGGATCTAGGTAATTTGAATATTTAAAGGAATGAGGTTAAGATTCCAAGCTAAAAGGGCTTTAGCCCTTTTAAATATTTAATATGAGGCTATGGGGCTTTTTTTTAAAGGGTGTTTTCCTGGTTGGGGTAGAGTTGACCAGGTCTTCTGTGTCCACAGCACTTTGTATTCAACTCCTTCTGGTACATGCCATCGTATGCTGAGTAATGGCCCTCAGCCCTAACCTGAGTTAATCCTACTACCTGGAAATGTCTTACTTTACAAAGAAGGGACTTTGCAGGTTGCATTACGGATCTTGAGACAGGAGCATTATTCCTGTCATTCCACGGGCCCAGTGCCATTGCAAGGGTCTTTTGAGGAATCCAGGAGGAGTGAAAATCAGCCCAGAGAGTGCGTGATGACTGAGGAGAGATCAGAGTAACGTCTGATGAAAATGGAGGGAAGAACTGCTACCCAGAGTGCAGCTGGCGACTAGAGCCTGAAAAAGGAGAGGAAATGGATTTTCCTGCGAGAAGCTCTGAAGGAAACAACCAGCCTTTTACTTTTAGAACTTCCTGACCTGTAGAACTGTAAGAAAATAATTTGTGTTGTGTTTCTCTTTTTTTGTTGTTTTTGTTTTTGTTGAGGCAGGGTCTTGCTTTGTAGTTCAGGCTGGTCCTAAACTCAGCAATCATTCTGCTTCTCTGCTTGGAAGTGCTGGGATTACAGGCATGAGTCACCATGCCCAGCACTGTTGTATGTGGTTACTGGGGATGAACCTGGGACCTTGCACTTGCAAGGCAGATACTGGAACCACTGAGCCAAAGCCCCAGCCCTAATTTCTGTTGTTTTAAGCCACCTGGTCTGTGATGACTTACTCATCATAGAAGCCAGAGGAGACTAATACTCAGGAAAGGGGGGCCTTGGGCTGCTGAGGGTCATGCAGCACTGACTTCTCACACGCAGTCTGATTTCTTTTGGGGAAATTTTTTTCCTTACTCTATGAAGTCATAGTGTGGGGACAGCGAAGGGCAACAGTGAAGCTGAATGCCTGTTCCCCAACAACAGAAGCTGAAGGAGGGGGTCCCCTAGAAATTCCTTCTGCTATAGAACACTCCTACTGTCTGCTTCACTGGAGGGGGATACGGGGCTTGAGGTAGCAACGTCACCGAAGGGAATGATATTATGCTAACCAGAGCTCTACTTTCTCATATTGGCTTTGGATGAGTTGCTTAAAATTGCTTAGCTTTCATTTCCTTATCTGTAAAATAGATGCAGTAAGAGCACCAACCGTCTGGAGGTGGTGAGGAGACAATGGAAGAGCCGCAAAGTGGCTGTACATGACAAGCGATTCTTCAGTCTCAGCGTTCATCATAATGTGGGAGAGCCACATAAGTAGGCTGAGGGAGACAGAAAGTGCTTCAGCAGGGAAGTAACATCTTTTCAGCTCTTACTTGAGTACTTTGATTTTCACCGGGATGATTCTGAGTAAGCGGATTTGGGAAATGCCACACCTGGGGTGAGTGGTGGGAGCAGAAGCAAAAGGTCATTTTCCAGGGGCCGGAAGTAACTGCCACTCCCTCCTGCGGAATAGGCAGTGAGCTCCGTGGTGGATGCCCTGCATTCCTACACAATGGCACAGTAGATAGATAGCTCTTGTGTGTGCCTGCCTCTGCCTAGAGCCTCATGTGGTATTTGAATCCCTATTTTTCACTGGGTGACATCCCATTTCTCGCTCTTTCCCTTGTCTTTCTGGAGGGAATGACTCCAGCTGCTTTATGTATACTAGTCAGGTCTAGCCAAAATGATTGTGACTGGGTCGGATATGAGAATGGGGCTCACATGGGGCTAGTAAAAGTCACCTCTAGGACTTTGGCTGGAACTGTACCTTGAATAGCCTTAATCCCAATATTCAAGATGCTCCAAGATATGAAACTTTGAGCACTGATGCTTTGCGGAAAATCTGCTATCTTGAACCTTGGCATGAAAAAATTATTAAAAATATTACTGTGTATAAACTATTTTCAAGCTGCATGGGTATAAAGTATTTATGAAATATAAATGAATTTTGACTCCTAGGTTTTTTGGCAGTACTGGGGATCAAACTCTTGACCTTCTGCTTGCAAAGCACACAGTGGCACCACTGAGCTAAATCCTTGGCCCACATAAATGAATTTTTCATATGTAGATTTGAGTTCCCGTCACTACATCTCATATTTTTGGATTTGAAATCAAGATCTGAGTCTTGTATGGTGATGCATGCCTATAATCCCAGTACTACTGCTCAGGAAGCCGGTGCTGGAGGACAGCCCTGGAGTTCAAGGCCAGCCTAAAACTGCATAATGAGACCCTGTCTTGAGAAAGAGGGAAAAAAAAAAAAAAAGACCTGAGACACTCATGAGCATTTCAGATAAGGGATACTTAGCCTGCATCGGGAAACAGCCTCTGCTTTCTTGTGTACAGGTAGTCAGGATTTATGTGGCCATCGTGTGGAAAAGAACTATGTGGAGACGGATGCAAGACCAAGACAAATTAGAGGCGGAGTTTGCATTGAACTCCTCCATCCAGCTATGCCTGAAGTCAGGCACCATTCAGGACTTTTCATTTGGGTGACCTGGTGTGTTCCCTTTTTTGTTTTTATTTCAGGTGGAGCTTTGTGTCAGTTGATCTGAAAAAGGCCAGACTAATAAATGCAACCATTTACGAGTTCCAACGGCCTCTCAAAGACCCTTGTTTCTCTAGTAGGGGAAATGTTCTCTGCTCTTGTTTCTCTGCCAACTGTAGTGTTTTTGGAGGGGTTTGAGGTTGAGAATGGAAAGTGAAGATGTGGGAAGAAAGAGTTCCCATAACCCCAAGGTTGGGCGAAACCCTTCCAGCTAATTATACCACAGGGTTTGGGAGCAGAGCCCTTTTCGTTAAAATTTTAAGACTCTTGGATGGATATAGCAGAGATGACACCAGAGAATCTCAGAGAGCTTGATGTGTGCCAGGCATTGTGCTGAGTGAAATGCGTGCATCATCTCAGCATTGTGAAGTACTGTCACATCTTTCCCCTTTGCAAACGTAAAACTCAAGGCTTTGTGGCTGGTCAAGCGATCTTCTCATACTTTCCCAGTTTTCAAGAGGGAGGCAGGATCTGAATTCTTTTCAGGAGAGCCCGTGGATCTTAACCACTAAAACTTCAGAGGTTCTATCAACTGCTGACCATCTGTTAAGTACCAGGCACAGTGCTGGATTATTTCATCGAGTCCTCAGATACAGGAGACCTAGGACCTTGGTCACTCAAGGAGTGGGAGTGCAGGTTTTGGTTGAGTGCGCCTCTGCCCAGGATGCGGGCATTCACCGTACTACTATGCGCTACCTCCCTAGCTCCAGGACGGGATCTCACCAACTCCGGGCGTCCTCCCCCGCGGCCCTTCTTGGGCTGACCGCCGTCCCAGGCCCAGCGTTGAAGGTGAATCAGAAGGGGCCCTGCGGATGCGGCCGGGGGCTGGGCCCGGGTGGTCCGCAGTGCGGCTGGTGGCGGCGCGGAGCTGGGAACGGCGTGCTCTCCAGCCCTGGACGGACGGGCGCGGAGGGAGTAAACGCCGACACCGGGAACAGCGACCCGCTGCAGAGGGCTCCAGGCGGGGCGCGCGGGAGGGGGGGCGGCGAGCGTGCGCGTGCGCGATGCGAGCGGGGGCGCGCGTGCGCGGTTGGGGGTGCGGTGTGAGTCGCCTCGGCGGCGCGCGGCACGGCGGGAACATGGCGCGCGGGAGCGGTGCGCGCGCCTAGCTGGCGGGACCGTTAGCTCGAGGCGGACGCGGCGCGGGCCCCGTGGGGATGGAGCAGTCGCTGCCGCCGGCGCCCGAGCCGACCCCAGGCTCGACCCCGGCGCGGAGCCGCAGGCGGCGGGAGCCCGAGTCTCCGCCCGCGCCGGTGCCGGTGAGTGCGTGAGGGGCGCGGGCCGGGAGACTTTCTTTGTGAAACTCCGTCGGTGCGAGCCGGGCCGGGCCTCAGCAGCGGACGAGTGCCCGCCGGGCGGAAGCCGCTTTGCCGTCAGGGTTCGAGCCCCGCCACGGGCCCTGAGGCGGTGGGACCCGACCCCGGGCGTCGCCAGCCTGCCTCAGTTTCCGCGGGAGTGTGTGTGCGCGCGCGGGGGGAGGGTGCAGTATACAGTCGGCGCCTAATACCCGCGCGCCGCCTGGGCCCCGCCCCCTTGGAGTGGAACCCGGGCAGGGGCTCGTGGAAACGTAGAAGGGAGTCGCGGGAGACAGGTGTCGGCGCAGCTAGGAGGCTCAGGTGCTGCCATTCTCAGGTGGGGTTGTTAGGGAGCGAGCTCACGGTCCTTGTGAGGCAGCAAGGATGTGGGTGGCTCACCACAGAGTGATGCTGGAAGGCTTTCCGTCCACCCAGCCTTCGTAGGGTGTTTGGTGTGTATCGGAGTGAAAGATGCTAAGCCAAATGGGCCCTGCCAGATCGGCTGGGATGGCCTTGGGCACTGGGCTCTTGAGTTTTTGTAGGACATAGGAATCACCTGGAGCACTTCATAAAAATTCGGGCTGCACCCCTTGCCCCTGCTCTTGAACACTTGACTCTTCAAAGGAGGGGAGCAGATTTTGAATCTTTAACAAACTCTTAGAATTGTGATTAGTCGAGTTTGACAAGCTTTGTAGAGAGTAAGTTTTCTGAGAGTAAAGGTCTGTGTTTGTAACTCACCATGGTATCTTGTGTGGTACTTGGCGTATAGTAGATGATTAGTAAATATTTATAGGAAGACTAATAACTAGAGTTTGCAGTAGAGGGGCTCTTAAAAACGTTTTCAGTGAGAGCATCATCTCCATGAGCTTTACTATATATGTGATTTTTTTCTCAGCTCCCAATTTAACTTTTGTGACTGTTTATAATGCCAAGATTTCAGCATGTTTGAAAGGATTAATTTTGTATATTTTAGGTTAAAATTCTGAAACAAAATTCTGAATTAAAATGCGTATTTCTTTTTCTTCGTTTGGGAACAGGAGGCTTATAGGATTTTGTTTCTTTCAGATAGGCAGGTAAATATTTGCATTTTCTTCAAAGCAAATCTTAACGACTGTTCCTCTATTCAGGAAAGTTGACAATTTGCTTACCGCTGGTATTTGTAGTTTTTCTGTGATATTTTTGAAACTAAGATTTATGCTTAACCCAGTCAGTGCTAAAATAGAATAGTGTGATAGTTCAGAGGGTTTTTTTTTTTTTTTGAAAAAAAATCAAGTTGCATTTAATTGGTTTCACTTCAGTAATGTGGTGGTGGTGACTGTCCACTGAACAAATTGAATGCAAGACTTTTGGAGTTGAGATTGCATTTGAAGAAAAATTGAAAAATTAAGTATGGTGGTCTCTCCTTGTGCTGTTTTTATTGTTATGTGAATTTTTTTTTTTTTTTCCCCTTCCACACTGGGAATTGAACCCAGGGCTTTTGCTCTGAGCCACATCCCAGCCCTATTTTATTTCTGTTTTGAGTCAGAGCCTCCCTTACTCACTAAATTGCCCTGGCTGGATTCAAATCTGTGATCTTCCTCACCTTTCCAAAGTACTGGGATAATAGGCCTGTGCCACCACACATAGCTGGATTTGACTTTTTTTTGATGGTGAAAAAAGAAAACAAAGGTTTTTTTAAAAAAAATCAAATATTTATTGGTATATTATGAATATACATCCTAATCACATTCAGCATTGAGAGTTTGTACTAGAATATGACGACTTGATTTTCATTTTTTCCTCTTCCCCCACCCTCCCTGCAACCCCCACCCTCTATATACCTAAGCTTTGTTTCCTTTTTTAAAATTAATATCACATTATTTTTCTCCTCATTTTTTACCCTTATATCCTGTTCTTTTTAAATATTTTCTATTTCATAGTATCAACTATATATACTAGAACTCATTTACATCTTCATTTTCTCATACCAGAGAAAAGATATGATATTTACACATCTGTGACCTATTTAACTTATGAGGATGTCCTGAAGGTACATCCATTTGAGTATGAATGATTCAATCTTATCATTTTTAATGGCAGAGTAAGACTCCATTCTATAAAAGAACCACATCTTCTTTATCTAGTCTCCAGTTATTGGACATTTTGATTGTTTCCAAGACTTAGCAATCACAAACTGAGCTGCTATAAGCACGGGTGCACATATGTCGCTGTGATAAGAATCTTTCAATTCTTTTGTGTATATACCTAGTAGAGCAATGGCCGGGTCAAATGGGACCTCCATTCCTAGCCTTTTGAGGAATCTCCACACTGATTTCCACAGAGTTTGTATAAGTCTACAGTCCCACCGGCAGTGGAGAAGGGTTCCTTTTTCTCCACAGCCTCACCAACATTTATTGCTGGCTAAGCAAAGCTTTTGTATGTAGGATTAGGGAGATTTAGGAAGGACAGGGGAAATCGGAAAAAATGAGAATTAAGTTGTGTCATATACTGGTACAGATTCTGTGTTTTAAACAAGGTATTATGTTGTATACCTTCATCACAGCACTGGGAATCTTGGGGCAGAAGTATTTCATGTTCAAGGTCAGCCTGGATTACATACTGAGACCCTGCCTAAAAAAATTTTAAAAAGTTTATAAAAAGTTTTTTTTTTTTTCTTTTAGTACTGGGGATCAAACTGCCTCACACTTGTGAGGCAGGTGTCAGATCCACTCAGCTAAATCCCCAGCCCGCAAAAGTTTACATAAAATTAACCCCTTCAGTATATAATTTCTATGGTTTACAGTACTCTCACAGAATTGTACAACTACTCCAACTATCTACTTTTTTTTTTTTCAGGGTCTCATTATATACTTCATCCTGTCCTTGAATTCTTTATGTAGTCCAGCATGGCCTCAGCTTGCAGCAGTCCTCCTACTTTAGCCTCTTGAGTGCTGGGATTACAAGTGTTAGTCATCATATTTGATTTGTTATTACCAATTTTTTTTTTAAAGTAGGAATCAAACTCATGTCCTTGTGCTTCCCAGGCAGGTGCAATGGCCCTGAGCTAAATCCTTGGCCCACTATTATCTGTTTTTAAAGCTTACTTTTATTTACTTTTGTCACCCCTCAGGAAATGTATCTTTTCTCCCAGCCTCTGGCTATAACTAATCTAGTTTTTAAATTTCTATGAATTTAGCTGCAGTTTATGTAGTGGAATCTGACAGTATATTGTCTTTTGTGGTGGCTTTTTTCACTTAGTGCATTATGTTCAAAGTTCATCCATGATATAGTATATATCAGGACTTAATTCCTTCTTATTGCTGAATAATATTTTTTTGAATGGATATGCCAGATCTTGTTTATCTGTTCACCCATTGACAAACAAGTGGGTTTCCCCCATGTTTTGGCTATCATGAATAAAGCTTGTATGAACATTTGTGTATAAATGTTTGTTTATCTGTTCACCCATTGATAAACAAGTGGGTTTCCTCCATGTTTTGGCTACTATGAATAAAACTCCTATGAACATTTGTATACAGATGTTTATGGAAACAAATGTTTTCATTTTTCACAGGTGTATCTAGGAGCAGAATGGTGGGTCACATATCAGTTCTCTTTAGCTGTGGAGGAACTGCCAAATGCTGTTCTAAGGAACAGCTTCTTATAGTTCCACCAACAGTGTAGGAAAGTTACAATTTCTCTACTCTTGGCTGATAATTGTCACTGTCCATCTTTTTCTCTTTGGTACTAGTAATTGAACTCAGGAGTGCTTTACTACCAAGCTATGCTCAACCTTTTTTATTTATTTTTAGGCAGGGTCTTACTAAATTGTACATACTGGTTTTGAGTTTAAGATCTTCCTGTCTCTGGGCCGGGGATTTGGCTCAGTGGTTCCGGCTCCTGTCTTGCAAGCTCAAGGGCCTGGGTTCGATCCCCGATAGCCACATACCGTACTGGCTATGGAGACTCACCCCAGCAGCAATCGGCATCACCTACCACAGTGCTGGGTGTGGTGGCTCACGCCTGTAATCCCAGCACTCGGGAGGGAGGCAGAAGCAGGAGGATTGCTGTGATGTGAGTTGGAGGCTGAGCTCAGGGCCAGCCTGAACTACAAAGTGAGACCCTGTCTCAAAAAAAAAAAAAAAAAAAAAAAAAAAAGAAGATCTTCTTGTCTCAGTACCTGGCTTACTCACTCACTCTCTAACTTGATCCATCCTTGCCAGTGTGGAATAGAATCTTATTCAGATGGATTTACATTTTGAACATGTTTTCCCATGCTTGTTAGCCATTTGTATGTCTTCTTTGGAGAAAAGGCTATCCAGATCTTTTATTTTGGGGGTCTGTTTTGTTTTTCTTTTTAAGACAGGATCTCGCTTCTAGTTCAGGCTGGCCCTGAGCTCACTATGTAGCCCAGGCAAGCTTCAAACTCACAGCAATCCTCCTGCCTCTGCCTCCCGAGTGCTGGTATTATAGGTGTGAGCCAGCACGCCCAGCATTGTGGTATGTGGTACTGAATACTAGTGGGTGTGATCACCATGCCTGACACTGTTATATTTGGTTTCCTGGGTTCAAACCCAGGCTCTTGCACTTGTAAAACAGGCGCTGGAGCCACTGAGCTAAATCCTCAGCTCTGAATTTATTGCATTGATTTATATTTCTGTCCTTTTGCCAATACTACACTGTTTGATTACTGTCACTTTTAATTTTGAAGTTAGGTGTAACTCCTTATTCTTCTTCAAGACCACTTGACTATCCAGGTCCCTTATATTTCTATATGGATTTTAGGATCAGCCTATCAATTTCTACCGAAAAGGCAAATGGGATTTTTATAGTGATCATGTTATTTTGACCTTTTAACGACATTTTATAGTTTTTGGTGTGCATTTGTTGCTCTTAACAATTTTCTTGAGTATTTTTTTCCTACTTCATATTGTTATATAGGGAACTACTTCTTGGGTTTTCATATTACTTTTTGATAGAAATACAATTTATTTTTGGATATGTCTTTTCATCATTTAGTTATTACAATTTAGTTTCAAATCTCCCACTCAAAATTAATGAATAAGAATGCTGTTGAAAGCAGAAGTGTGGATTTGGACTCAGTTTTGGGTATGCTACTGACTACTTAATTGTATGAACTTTGATACATCTTGACTGTTATGCATTTCACCAACCTCCTATATATATATTGGGACAGTGATACCTATCCCAAAGAAAAGTTAAAAGAGTGTAGGTAGATTTTTAGAACACTGCCTTACATGTGGCAGGGATTTGATGTTTATTGTTAATCTTCTGCTATTACTACAGCTAACAACACCCTCATTGCCAGTATCAAATTTAAAAAAAATAACAAAAACATAAAACCCAAGGAACCCTCAAAACCACAGTTTTTCCCCCTCCCCTGCAAAAAAAAAAAAAAAAAAAAAAAAAAACCAAAGAGAAAAAAACCACAAACCTCTTCCTGTTCCTATCACTTTTCTATGACCGAGGAAATCCTGGTAAGTTCTTGAGGAACAGTGAAGGAAGGCATAATAGTATTGTAAAAACCTGCTAACCCTAAATTGCTATGTAAGATTTTTTGTTATATCTGTTTTTCTAAGTATTATTGAAAATAATAATATGATTCAAAACTACTTATTTTTATATTATAGGGGTTTTTTTTTTGAGACAGGCTCTGGCTTTTTTGTAGTTCAGGCTGGCCCTGAGCTCAGCCTTGAACTCACAGCAATCCTGCTGTCTCTGCCTCCCAAGTGCAGGGATTACAGGGGTGAGGCACCTTGCCTGGCACTGTGTTATGTGGTTCTGATTGCTGGTGGGTGTGATTCTCCATGCTCAGCATTGTTGTATGTGGTTATCTGGGTTCAAACCAGGCCCTTGCTTGCAAGGCAGGTGTGAAACCACTGAGCTAAATCCCCGGCCCTGTTTTATAGTTCTTTTTCACTACTTTTCTCCTACAATCTGAAGCATCCCTTTTTCATTAATTTGATACTTATAGTTCTTGTTTTTTCCTATTTGTTATTAGTATATGTTTACAGTACTTAATGTTTACATTTCCTATGTTGAGCTGGTACATATACAAATCTCAATTCCCTTTTTTATCCCCTTTCCCTTCTTTTCCTCCCCTTCCTCTTCATCCTCTTCCATCTGAGAAAGATCCATCTCCCTACTTCCGTTTATTTTTTTATTTCACTCTTTCTTTATAAATAGGGCTTCTCATATAAAAGAAACCATATAATATTTAAGCTATATGTCTGGTTTATGTCATTTGGTTTTTAAAATTATTAGTAATTTTTACAAGGTTGGTTAGAGAGAAGACCTGGTGTTTGAACTTAAATTTAGAAGTGTTTTGATTTTGAGATTTCTTTATTACCTGAGGTGGACTGTTGTTTTATAAGAGGAGAAACACAATTTAACACAAATATGATACTTGAGATATATCCTGAAAGTGAGTTTACTATGAACCAAAGAAAATAATTATTTACTCTGTAAATATGATACACAGTTCCACAAATTGATTACTCATGGGCATTTATATGAAAATATTTCTTTTT
>PVIR01037137.1:0-15348 GCA_004026965.1 Petromus typicus | reverse complement strand
TAACACACACTGGTTCCAAGGGCTCCAGGTGCAGATGTCCCAAAGGCAGACAGAAATCTGCATCTTGAGCTATGGGAAATTGGAATGATCAGCATACATACTAGTAATATTTCAAGTCAGATCTGTAAGCATTCAACTAACTGGTAACCTCACCCTGACTTCCAAGTCCACAACATCTGTGGGAAAATACAAAGGAAGAGTGAAACTCCACCAGGTGACTCATACCCTGTTTTTTCCTCCCCCTTTCTGTGTTTGTTTTCACAACAAACAAACATCTTACCATCAAAGATCCATGCTAAGATTTTAATTGAAAAAATAAAAAGGAGTCTTCACTGACTTTAAAATTATAAGTAAATAAATATGAGCATAATGGAGGTAACAGACAGTGCACAGACCCTACACAGTCACGAAAGCTGCATTATTAAGAACTATGTGGCTTATATTTAGCCCCACACCGCCAGCAGTGGCATACAAATCAATTCTCAAAGTATTCACTCACTATCCAAATGCAGTTGGTCAAATCCCGCAAGGCATTTCCATAATAACGGTTTTCTATATGCCTGCTCTCTACCAGAAATTATGGGTTCCATAAAAAGTAATAGCAGAATGATTTTAGTTAAAAACCAATTTACATTCTGCATTTCTGTTCAATAGTCTAGTTGATTGAGGCCCTTTGGGAACAACTTTCATCCTATGGTACTGAAACTCATTAAATAAAACCATGAATTGTGCAAAATGGTTTCACACTTGGTTTACAAGTTCCTTAAATATTATTTACCTTTCTCTTCGGCTTAAACTATCAAGCAGGAAAACCACAGATGTATTGTAACTGAACTGCACACAAACTAGGAAGCAACCACCTCATTTTATTTCACACAGTAAACTAGCCTTGGTTTGGGAATCTATACTTGCCTAAGAAACTGGAAATAGCACATTTTCAGGAGTAGCCACTACATTTATTGCATGTAAAACTTGGAACATTTAGATAAAATTTGTGAAGGGCTGACTAACCAGGTAAGTAAAGTGATAACCTAGTTTTAGAACTAGAAGCAATGGCAAATGTGTCACTATTTTATGCCAATGTCCACTGCTCAAAATTTCTATCAACTCTAAGTTTTCTCAGGTCACACTAGTTCATTGAATATGAACTATTATTTCCACCCTCTTTGAATTTCTTATGAATGTAATCAGAGAAGCTGAGAAATCGCATTTCCCATCATCCTCTTTCAAAAGAGGTTTCTGGTTAAGTTCTTTAGTGAAAATATCTGGAATGCAGAGGTAGACTTCAGATTTGAAGTACCTCTTGGGTAAGTGTTTTGCGACCCTGTATTTTCAAGATGTGACCTAAATATACAGTGACTATTAAATTTTAAAAAATTACAATAAAAGACAGACCACCATTATTCCCCCTTAAATTCAGCCTCTTACTTCGCCCATTGTTTTTGCCATTTTCTTATTATTTTATCCTTTTTATTAGTACATTTCAGTAATTCAAAACAAACATATTCATCACAGGGAATGGGCACTTATATGGAGCATATCATTATATGCTTTACTTCCCCTTCCCCAACCTACCAACTCTCCCATCACCAAATCTCTGAAATAGTCCTGCACCTACTCTTTCTTGAGTGCCTTTAGTTTTGGTGTCCTGGCTGCCTGGATGTTCTGAATGGATTCCAAACACTTGTATTACATGGTCATTTTTATGTTGGGGAAAGAGTCAGAAGACACACCGGGCCAGATTCAGTGAGTAAAGTAGAAAAGGGCACACAGTAATTTCTTACAACCTCCCTTCTCATTGGACGCCACTCGGCAGGAGTATTCACAGTATGTTTTGTCGTATCTCATAAAGACACTCATGAAAGAGGACTTGAAGGACTGATTCAAAAAGCGGCAAGAATGATGAGATTTGCACTGAAGCAAGAACAAGTATTTTGTGGCAGATTAATGGCAATGTGTTTTTACTATTAAAAAATCTTAATTTAAACATCACCTGTATATTCTGATCATAGTTTGCATCCTTGAAACCTTTAGTTTCCCAAACAACATGCATCAAAATACCCTCAGAGGCTCACAATATTACAGACTGTTCTATGCCTAAAGCTTCACTCAGGATAGTTGTTGTAAATCTGAGAAAATGTGTTTCTAACAAGTTCTGTGATGATACTAAAACCTCAGGTTGGACAGCCACACATTGAAAAACACCTTTTATAGGCTGAGACACCTGAAATAGTTTCCTGGAGACTCAAGAAATCTAAAGTTTCCAGGTGAGCTTTTGAGAGCCATCAAGGTCACAGGCCCAATCCACTATCATTAGGTCTCCAGCCTGACTTTTGACCAACCTCCCTCACAGTGATCATGTAAGCCTTGAATTCTCTGTATATAGAAATCTTCATCCTGATAAAGAGTCTGGCTTTGGTTTCTCTGTCAATAAACATGTCCTTTATCCACAGCCACAAACTTCATTTATTATCTTTTTACTGACCCAGCTATCTTCCAAATACCAGCATAATTCTCTTATTATGCACCCCAAAAAGGAAATAGCTCAAATTAACTATTACTTATGAGTAAATTGTAGCACTATGAAGTTCTTCACAACAGTAAGGAAAACACTGCTGGTATAGGCAGCAACTAGATAAATCTCAAAGACAACTGCTAAGTAGGATAAAGCTAGACTCAAAAGGCTTCATATCTTACTGTGTTATTTACATGCCATTCTGAAAAAGGCAAAAGTATAAGCAATCAAAGCAGGTTTGCTGGAGAAGAGGATGGGAGGAGATTGACAGGGGGGTAAAGGAAACACTGCAGAGAGTTATTCACATCTCAATAGTGATGGCATTTACACAACTACATGTACTGTCCGGAATTGTAGAACCATACATCTCGAAGGGACAAATTTTATTATATATACCTCAATAGACCAGATTTTTAAAAATCTGACTTCGAAGACCATTTACTCAACCTTCTTAGAAAAAGTGAGGAGTGGTAGGAGGATGAAAAGAACATTAGCACCTGTGAATGGTGCAGGGAAAAAGAATATTCAAATTCACAAAAATACTTAGTCTTCTCTATGTTCAGAAGATGTATCTTTCAGAACTGGTAGTGCTGTGTGAATCAGTAGGAACTGAACTAGCACTGGAGAGGGACAAATAATAGTCTCATTTTACAACCCCAAGGGAAGTTAAGTTCCTTAATTAAAGGGGCAAGATCCAGCACTTTTTTCTTATTGCCCCCAAACAATATAGCAGTGGATTGGAGTTTGATACAGAAGTGAAACCTCTGACTTATGAAAGCATGAAGCAAATCCTTTGTCTCTCTTAAACATCAAGTATTTTGGAATTATGGAAACCCGACCACATCAGAAATATACTACATTGTTCTAAAAAAAATATCAGCCATTTGGATATACGGTAACTCACATATTTTAATGGATTTGGTTTTTTAAATTACAACTAAAAAATAAAAATAAAAAACTGCATCCCGCCTCCATGCCCCTCCGTGGTAGAAACTTCTAACGTGCACTTACATCCAGTGTTGTTGTTTTGCCTCCAGGGAAGGATTACACTTCTCTAATTTCCATCTCTCTTCTGGGATGGATTCTATGCCCAAGGCTGGCCAATAAGTTATGAGAAGTAGCACATGTCATTTTGAAACTACTGCACTCATCTGATGGTACAGTACATCTAGCACTCCTTTCTTTCCATAGTGATTGAGAAAAATCCTTCATATTGAAACAGAGAGACACCTCAGATTACAGAAACTGGAGAACAACTTCTCTAGACAGTCAATGACTTGTAAGAAGGAGCAAGAAAAGTTTCATTGACTTCTGCACTGACTCCTTGATGTTGTTACAGCAGCACCATTCAAGATATCCTGACTAAAATATCTATATTTTCTCTCAAGTTTAATATTAACTGTTAGCGGTCCTGTTTAGCCTTGTGTGAGGAATGATTATGCAAACTACAGAACTTGTAAACACAATGCTAACCTTATAGAAAGGCTACTTGTTTAAGAATTCAACTATCCTCCTAATTATTTAACTGCTGTCCAAATCGTCCCCTTATTGCTATAGGATTACTCTACTTTGTAAAAAGACAGTATTGATCTCTAACTTTAAAACACTACCAGTAATACTCTCAATTATACAAGCGCTTCTAATCACCAATATACGGACTTTAAAAAAAAAAAAGTAATCTTCTTCTCAACCTTTGCATTTTAAAGCTATTCAACTAGAAAATGAAACACAATGGCTGATTAGTTTCAGGGGTAGAAAGTCTTAAAGGGTGACAATCTGTTTAGGAGTGGTGCTTCAATCATGGACAATTTTACCTATGGTTGAGAGAATTTCAACTGTCTGTATCACAAATGTTCAATAGGATGCCTTGCGATGACCGAAATGCTCCGTATTTGTGCTTTCCACATGAAAATAATGGGCACTTGAAATGCAGCTATGGTGACTAAGAGACTGAATGTCTGATTTCATTTCATTTAAATATAACAGTCACCCAAAATGAGCAGTAGTGGACTGGACTATGCAGACCTGTACGAGTGAATGGAACTGACCGAGATGTGCGGAGCCAAATCTTTCCAGTATTCCACCTTCAACATAGTCGTTGCCAAGATAGCTTGTAAAATACCTGTAGTCTTTCATGAACCCACAATAAAAAGATAATAGAAACCCAAACTTTCAAGTCATTGTTGTCATAGAATCAAATTTATAAGGTTGCTATCCTAAGGTTCTTGTTAGTGGGATCGAATCCATGAATCTGACCAGATAATTTACTTGTGTATCAGTCAGGATAAGCTAGGTTATGCTGTGATAACAACCGCAAAATTTCTGCATCTTTACACACAAAAATATTCCCTCATGGTATGTCCATTGCCAGCATGTATGCTCGGCTCATTGCTGATGCTTTAGATATGTGCAACCATATTCACTGACAGGGTGGGAAGAGCAGCGGCAAATGACACTGATTCTTCAACCTACCCTCACGTGGTCTGTCATATTTCATTAGCCAAATTAAGTTGCATGGCTGTATGTCACTTAAAGTGATACTGAAAAGCACAACCCTGTTGTGTGCTTACAAAGAAAAGACAGAAACATGTTTGATGAACAGCCTCATATTATTAATATACATTACATCTTTACAGTATCTTACAAGTTGCCTATATTAATGTTTAGTAATGGACAGTACTTTATTCTCAGAAAATAGTAAACAGTTAACAAAACAGACTAGAGTTAATTGAGCACTTGCTATATTCCAGTTACCATCCTAAGTTTGTTCATACATGTTATTTTGAATTCACTTCCTTAAGAAATAACCTTATACCTATTTTACAAAAGAGAAAATTGAGACTCACAAAATCTTCCTGTAGTAGAGGCTGTGCCCCAGGCTACATAATTATTAAGAGGCAAAAAGTTGATTAATTTGAATCCAGGATACAAAGTCTACCTGTTTATCTAACCCTCAACCAGCAAAACAATGAAAAAATAGCATTGTGATGAACTATTAAGGAAAGCACTGGCTATTTGCCATTGGCCTAAGTATGCAATTCTCCACTTCATAAACTGTGTATTCACAAATATGACAAATGAGCCATCATTGAGTACCACACACACAAAAATGAAATTATTCCCTTTAAAATTTTAACCTCTCTCGTGGATTCTGGTAATCACATTGGTCCATGCTCCCAAGTGATGGGACACTGCTCCAGGACAGAGATGACTTATGACAGTGATTGTGAACCTTCTAAAGCATCCAATGACACAAACAGCCTGCTGTGACATGGGGGCCATAGGTTTGCCACCACTGACTATGCAGAGGAACTCTGATCCAGAATGTATTTTCATTGCAGGTGATACAAGAGCAAGCAAGGAAAATTCAACCCTGCTAGACACAAATCTAAAATCTCATGCTCAGCAAAGTATTCCCACTTTCCCTCTCAGTCTTCATCAGCCTGCTCATTCAAGTCATCAGTATTCCTGTCAGCCCTGACACCCAATGACTCAACAGCAACATGCCTCCATTCTCCGGTATAAAATTTTATTTAGAGAGTGACATACATTTTGACATTTGAGATTTTTTACTGAGATATGAAACACAAAGGCAAAGAATTGCTGCTAGCTACTGAAGTATGAGCATTTACTTCAGGTTCAATAATAAGATCTCATCAAGAAATATGGACAGCTAGTGTCCTAATGGAAAATTTTGCCTGCAATTTTAATATTTCTGCCAAAGAGTTTGATGACTGAAGCTGATGCATTTTCAACAAATAATTTTTTATTCAGTGAAAGCTCTGCAGTGCTGGGTAATTGGGGAATGATTAATTGAACACATACTTCTGATCCGTGTAAGTCAGCCAAAAGATGTGCCCATTGGGCCCTGCTCAAGAATGCCTCACAGAAAGGGACAATACGGGGACAGAGGGGCAGACATCAGGACAGCAAGCCATGCTCCCTCACCTAGGCATAGGCAGGGCTTCAGCAGGAGAGTTGCCACCTTCTACCATACAATCCTGACGGGTTTTCTGCTGAAAGCTTTTGTAAGAAACAACCTTGAAACGCCTCCTCGTCCTCCAATTCAACCACTGAATATTTCTCTACCCTATTTTCTCTCCTATATCCTCTGCTCTAAACCAATCTTTGCTTCTTAACTCATTCCAGTACAGCTCCTTCATTTCTTGTGCCAGGCTTATATGAAATGAGAATGCAGGGGGGGGTGGTAAAAAATGCTCACAGCTTTTCCTTGGCACCGCCATCTCCTCTAGCCTAAGCCCTCCTGGTTTTCTTGGTCCATTTGAGCCTCCAACCCCAGAGCCTGACTGCCTTGGAGTCCTCAACCCTAAATGGCTCCCACAGAAGATCTCCAAAAACCTGAGCACAATGAGCTCACATATCCTAATTTTCTGAGGTCTATCAGTGTCTTCTAGAAGGAATCTCTGCAGACTGTAATAAAACAGTCAGAGGCAAGTAGTGGTTAACTACCTTCAGCCTGACAATTTGTTTTATCAAGACTAAAACACTACGAGGATTATGAAAGGTTAGCATGAGAAACTTTGGAGCATTGATGTTCCATACCCAGATGTGGATGGTAGTTACATGACTTCATGCATTTGTTAAAACTCATACTCTCCTCTGTTCAGAATCACAGAACTACACAGAAAAGAGTGATTTTTCACCACAAGTAAAT
Organism: Petromus typicus; assembly: GCA_004026965.1. Taxonomy (NCBI): domain Eukaryota; kingdom Metazoa; phylum Chordata; class Mammalia; order Rodentia; family Petromuridae; genus Petromus; species Petromus typicus. The sequence continues at coordinate 8,158 of PVIR01037137.1, read as the reverse complement.
GTTTCCATGTTCTTAAAACTAACAAAATCACCGAAGGAAAACTACTGATTATGTCCTTGCAAGAGGAGAGTGGGAAGAAAGTTTAGGTTACCTTTCTATGGGTGCAGTTGAAATGAATCTCTCCGAGGGTTGGGAAGGAGGCCAACAGTCTCTGGGCTGGAGAAGGAGAAAATAAGTGTCAGGGGAGCTTCTGGTTCTGAGATTCAACCCAAAAGCCTCTTATAACTTGAGACTTTCCTTTTCCTCCTCCACAATATTCAGCTCTCCGTGACATCTTCCTTGGTAGTAAGAGCTACCCTCAGAGACTAAAACCTGGGGACATCCTGGTTCTAGAACAAAAGGTGCACGGAGATGGTTCCTGAAAAGTCTAAAGTTAAATTCAAAGTCATTTTCCATAATGGTGATAATATTTAATTATATAAATAAAAGAAGAGAGATAGAGGAGAATGCAAAACTGGGATTGGCAGAGTAGTAACAGCAGAACAGACATTACTTACTCTACCCAACACCATGAGAAAGGCAATTTCATCTTGATTCACAGGTCAGCAAACAGGTTTACAGCAGCTAAAATCCCAAAGTTAGTAAGTGACAGAGCTAGATTAAAGCCAACTGCACTGATACTGATTTAAACCTGGTATAGTCTTACACTCTACATCCAATGCTCATATGTTGAATGGGCATTTGTGGAATATCTGAAGCAACTAACATATATCTAATGATGTTTCTAGGAGGAGAGGGACTCTGTTGTTCAGAAATCAACTACTATCCAGGAAGTGGAGACTAGTCTTGCATGGGACTGATTTGTAACCTGAACCAAATCACCATGCAGGTTCTTTAAGCCTCAAAGTCTTCAAATAGAACATGTCAAAGCTGAGTCCAACCAGAAGCAATTTAATTGTTTCTTTGAGAATTCAGAAGTCTCTTCAGAGATTGTCAAGGCCTAAAGCGCACCATTGTGAAGAACAATGTTCTACAAACTGTAAGCTCTGAGGCACCACTGCTGCAGAAACACATGACTGCTCATGGACAGTTAAGTGTTCCTCCATTCTACACCTAGGAAGTGAGTACCTGGTAACTTTACTTGTAGTGTCACAGATAGACCATGGTGGAGCTCAGATTCAAATCCAGTTCTCCAAACGTCAAAACTCTTTCTTTCTCCCCTAATCCTACAATGCTTTCTCAATGCAAGGATCCTCATATTTAAAACCAGAAAAACTACATAAACTACAGTTCATAAAGAAATTATTTTTAGGGCCGGGAGTGAGCTCAGTGGTTCTGGCACCTGTCTTGCAAGTGCAAGGACCCGGGTTCGATCCCCGGTAACCACATACCATATTGGGCATGGAGACTCACGCCCAGCAGCAGCCAGTACCACATACCACAGTGCCGGGCGTGGTGGCTCATGCCTGTAATCCCAGCACTCAGGAGGCAGAGGCAGGAGGATGGCTGTGATGTGAGTTTGAGGCTGAGCTCAAGGGCCAACCTGAATCACAAAAGCGAGACCCTGTCTCAAAAAATTTTAAAAAAAGAAATTATGTTTAAGAGCCACATACCATCAACATGTTGGCAAAAAAAGGAAAAATTAAGTTAATTTCATCTTCTAGGGCTTAACACCAAAATATTCTAGCTAATTGTCTATGTATGTTCTTTCACTTGGTCTCACAGTCCTGGAGGAAGCAGCCTCTTCTGCAAGGTATCTGTGGCCTAGAAATGTCAGGAGGAAGGAACTCAATAGCTCTAACATCAAAACTAAAACTATCTACTGCTCTTGATGGATAAAGGAGATATACTGCCATCCTTAGAGAACACAGAGCAGTCTCCACAGATCATTTGTTGATGGTGAGCCAGGAGTACAGCACACAAACATAATTTTAATATTGTCACAGCTCTCACATCTTCCTCTAGCTCCATACCAGGCTCTGTTCTAAACAGTACATACTTACATAGTTCTCACAGCTATGTCACGAAGCAGATTCTTTCATTACCTTTATGGATCAGGCAATGGAGCCACAGAAAAACTGAATAATCTGTAAAAGTAATACAGTGACAGTAAGTGACAGTAATTTTAGCTGACAGTTGAATTAGTCTTTTATATGTATGCATTGTCCCTGATATACCAACCGCTTGACTTAGGATGTGTTTTCAACTGCCCAATGGTATTGAAGGGATATATACTCTTAAAAAACCTATACTTTAAGTTTTGAATTTGCAACATAAGCCTTTTTGTGATCTGAGGCACAAGCAGTGAGCCGCAACTTCCAATCAGCCCTGCCATCACAGTGTGCTGTTGCCAATATTGTTTTGGATTAAAAGTGTTTGATGTATTATATGCCCTATTTAATACTTTATAAGATAGGCTTTGTAGTAGACGACTTTGCCCAACTATAAGCAGACAGAAGTGTTTGAAATGCGCTGAAGGTAGGCTTGGCAGAGTCGCAATGTTCAGTAGTGCATGTACCTTAAATATATGTTAACTTACAATACTTTCAGTTTGTGATGGCTTTCCCAGGATGTAGTCACATCACAAAGCTGTATAAATTTACTTATATATATTCCATTTGGCATCCACAGATATTAAAAATAAAATGTACAATATATAATTGTGCACTATCAAATCATATATACATATAAACAACATTTGCTGTATAATACAGTAACATATAAAACTGGTAAGGAAGTCATATCCATGGGGAGCTGAACTTTCTGCATAACTGCTAGAGAAATGTAAAACTCTAGTCCAAAGTGCAAATGCGGCCTAATCTATCCAGTATCCATAACTCACAATGCTAACAGGCTCTGCATTCTTTCTCACTGAGGCTCCCCAAAAACTCTGAATCCTTTGTGAAGTAGTTTTTCAGGCAGTTACTATCAACCAAGTGGAGCTACCTCAGCAAGTTCAAGTCTGCGCGCAGACTTTTTACGGCAGTTGCATGTGAGGGTTACAGCCAATAGGCACACGGCAGTGATAGGTCCCTGAAGTGGCTCACAGTTTCCTGTCCTTGCTCCCCACTGTGTGTGCCAAGCAATGGGCCCCACTGACAATGAAGACACAGAAAAGCTAGATCCTCTGGGTAGAGAATGAAGAGCCCTTTTGCTTTTTCACACCCATAAAAGCCCAACTGCTAGCATTCTCAGAAAAAAAACCAAGATTAATTTTTCTTGAAATTTACGTTCTTAAATATGAGGTACTTCCCCTTGAGTGGCATGTGAAAACGAATCCAAATTTCATAGCTAGTTAATTTAATTAGCTCAAGAGGTGCTTTATGAGGAGAAGCTAATCAGGACACTCAATATACAGAAATTCAAAAGAACACTCAGCATGTTTCCTCTGGGGATTTCCTCCTTTCACACTTAAAAAAAAAATGTGCCGGTGCTGTAAATCCCTTTACTAGCAACCTATTTGTGGCTCATGCTTCTGATGGAAGCAGAAACCATGGAGAAAGGAGGCTGTGGGCGTAAGGAAGAGTTTCTCCAGCACCGGAGAATGCAAACCTGTTTCCCTCTAAGCAGAATGCTGCACCATCTGGAGGTCCTCCTATTCTCTTCCACACCACATGTTACTCTACCAGTAAGAGTAGTTTTTTTTAATAGAGTAATATTGTCCCCTGGCATCTGTAGATCTCCAGCAAATATCCAAATCCTCAGACGCTTAAGTGTCAAGTAAAATGGCATAGTATCTGCATGTCACCTATGCACATACCTGCCTTCTCACTAAACCATCTCTAGATGACTTTTAATACCTAATATCATGACAATTTTCTGTAACAGTTAAATGAATAATATATTATTAAAATATGCCATACTGTATTGCCTAGAAATAATGGCAAGAAAAAGTTTGTTAATATTTAGATAGATACAACTTTTTCTAACTTTTTTGACCTCACATTGACTGAATCTACAGATGCAGAAACCACTGAGTCAACTATACTACCTTGTGTGAGGTATTTTCTCAGTTTTCACAATAACTGTACAAATTACTCATGCTCATTTTGCTAGCAGAAAACTGAGGCTTAGAGAACTTATCTAATAAGGCTTTTCCATTTAATCTTAATTTTCAACTTTACTAAATTAAGAGATTCCTAGAGAGGTCATTGGATCACAAGGGTGTTATTCTCATTAGTGGATTAATCCACTGAATTCAAGGCTAAATGCACTGTTCGGAGGTGGGGCCCAAGTGAAGGGTGTGTCTCTCACTAGTGCTCTCCCCTTCTTCTCTACTTTCTCTTCATCATTAAGGGAGCAGATTTCCTCCGTGATACCCACCCACCATGATGTTCCTGCCTTAGACCAAGTCTAACATAGACTGGAGTTTCTGAAACTATACGCAAAAATAAACCATTCTTCCTTTATGTTTAGTAGATAGAGTATTTCTTACCAGTGACAAAAAGCTGATTAATAACCAGAAGGCACAAAGATGTGTTGATTTTCACTGTAGATAACACAAAGCTGAGAAGTCAGGCTAAACGATATATTTGGAAGCCATTTCCAGAAAAAAGTACAGTGAACTTGTAGGGTGAAGTAGAACTAAGGTAAAGGTAAAGAGTTAAATAAAAATGGATATCACAAAATATACAGTGGAGAGAAATGGGAAGGAAGCAGGGGTTGCAAGACAGAGTAGATCATAAACCTCAGAGTTGCCCTATTGAGATGAAGGAGGCTGGGGTGTTTATATCATAGTTAGATCCTTTTCTGAGAAAAGTAAATTCTCAATCACATCTAGACCTTTTCAGGAACTCAACCCCTTCCCAGTCACTTTGTCACTTAGCAGAAAATATTCAAGTACCTTTCAGATCTTCTGATACCAAGGCAATTCCCACACAAAAAACCCAGACTTTCTTTCAGATTCACAGCTCTCATTTCCCAGCAGCAACACTGTCAAGGAACAGGCTTGCTCAAGGTTGCACTATCAGAGTCAGCTCTGGTGCCTGGTAATCATAGCATGCACTGCCATAAGTTGCTAAAAGGCCAGACATGTCGTACTTCATGATTTTAAGTCAAACTTAATTAAGCTTTGCCCTCACCCAAATGGCTGGACATATGCTCAAGCTTAGTCACAGTTTGACAAACTATTTTTTAGGATTATACCACATAGATGAAATCTTTGAGAGGTGAGAACTGTCCAAGGAAGGCATTACTTGCTGGGGTGATAGTAGCAATGGTGATGGTAAAGAAAAGTTAAAAAATAAAAATAGAAAGGGGCATTGGTTATAATAAAAAATATAAAAGAAGATCAGGCTGGGGATTTAGCTCAGTGGTTCCAGTGTTTGCCTTGCAAGTACAAGGTTCTGAGTTTAATCCCCAGTATCCACAGAAAGCAATGCAGGGTGTGATGATTCACACCCACCAGCAATCAGTACCACATACCATGGTGCCAGACATGGTGGTTCACCTCTATAATCCCAGCACTCTGGAGGCAGAAGCAGGAGGATTGCTGAGTTCAAGGCTGAGTTCAGAGCCAGCCTGAACTACAAAGTGAGACCCGGTCTCAAAAAAGAGAAGAAAAATAAAATAAATAACTATTCCTAGATTCTAGCCCTTCCAGATCCAAGTGGTCTTGAATAAGTTCAGTTTTCTAACTGAACCTCTGGTCCCCACCTCCAACCTTTCAGAGAAGAATAATCAGCAGTATGATCCTCTTCTCTGTTGTTGGAATCCTCCCTGTACCTCAAAAGGGACTTTATCTGACCACTATTAGCCTGATTTGTTCCCCCAACTTCAGCCACAGCAGCAACCAGGCAAGTCTCATTTCCATCCCAGACGAGCCCTGCACTGTGCTCTTTTTCATGACTCTGTTCAGGCTGTTGTCTTGTTCAGAAAGTCCAGCCATTCCTTTTCCCTTTTTTTTTTAAATTTTTAATCTTTATTGGTACATTAAATATACATATCATGATTGCATTCCATAATGGGGATTTGTACCAGTATAAGACACAACTTAATTCTCATTTTTTCCCATAGCCCTACCCACCCTACCACCCCCCCATATACATAAAATTTGTTTCCTTACTTTTTTGTTACAATCTCAACATTTTCCCCCTTTTCCCTTTTATTTAAATCCCATCTCAACTCTCCAGCTTCAGAGTTTCCCCTTCCTCCAGGAAGCACTGACTGGCTGTTTCAATCTAAATTACAGCACCAGGCTCTACATTAAGAAGGCATATGATATATGCTTGTTATTGTTTTTATCACCTGCAACTCAATTCAACACTTTATGACTGCAATTTGTGCTGCAAAGCCCCAAGAATGATACAAAGGTCAAAAGTTTTTTAAAAGATAAACACTCCTACTCTATTCTAGGATTCTAGGCAAGGATTCCTATTCTAGTGATTAAATTAGGCACATAATATAAGTAATTATATTGCAAAGCAAATTACATCAAATGCTTTGACAAAGACTCTGTGCGATGAGAAGGGGGGATTACTCTTCGTTGAAGAATTTAAAATATACCCCTGGAGGAGAGGAAATATAAATGGGGCTTTGAGGCACAATTTATACTTCGGCTGGTGTGCTACCAAAGGGACAGAGAAAGGGCAATTCTGGAACCTGGGCAGCATCCAGAAGTGTCCCGGTAGAAACTCCCAAATCACTTCCTCTGTTCTTCTATATAGAAATGCAAGAGGAGAGGAGGTATGATTCCTCAGGATGAGGAACAAAGTAGAAGGTCCTTTGGCAGTACAGTGGGAATTAGGGCTGCGAGGGTCAATTGACAGGGCTGGGGATTTAGCTCAGTGGTGCTGTGTCTGTCTCCTAAGTACAAGGTCCTGAGTTCAATTCTGGTACTAGAAAAGAATTTTTTTTTTAATAAAAAAGGAGTCAGTTGACAAGAACCTCAGATGCCTAACTAAGGAGTCTAGATTTTACTGCATTAATTACAAAGTACATTAGCCGAGGTTCTGGTTAAAAATAGCAAAAACTCAAAGTCATTAGCTTATAAAAATGAGAAGATTTATAGGTCATACACAAACTATGAGTCAGATTAGAGTTGGTTCTCAGGGATAAATGGAACCAGGGACTTGACATCATCAAAAATCACAGGTAACAATATCTATATTCTACCCCCTTTTCTAATTTCATTATTCTGTTTTAAACTACTTATACTGCTGTCCACTATCTAATGCTATTTATTTATGGATGTGTCCAATACTTTATCATATAAACTTCACAAGTACATAGGTTGGTCTGTGTACTGCAACATCTCAGCTTTCAGCATGACCCCTTATACACCTGGCACATAGTCAGCCCTCAGTCAATATTTGCTTTAAAATAATATGAATGGACCAGACATTTTTAAATGTACTGGCTAGACAAACATAAATATTTAATTTTTCTGACTGCTCTTGTTTCCCTCTATAAATTCATATATTTGTGAGAAGATTTGAATGTGTTGATATCTCTGTGATTAATGTCCCCCATGAGTTGCTAACAGGAATGAACTCTTGTATTTGCAAGGTTGAAGGTAAGAAAGAAGCTTGACTCCGAGCTTCTTGACTCATCTCACTGACTCCGAAATCAGTGAGATGAGTCATCTCAGAACACAGGAAGACAAACCAAACCACGTGCACCAAGATCCTCTGACAATTCCAGGAGGCATCTTTAAAATGCTTGCCTTGGAAATTTATCATATTTCAGAACAAAATGCCATATCTGAAGACTCAGGAGGGAGAGCAAGAGGGATCTCTGACCCAGAAAGAGCCACAGTAGCATTTTCCCACCCTCAAATACAAGTCCAGGAAGTCTTCACTTAGACTAACCAAGACACATTTAATATCCCTTTGAATTGTGCTCAGACACTGAAACTGTCTCATCCTCTTTCTGTTCAGAGATCCTGCCAGGTCCTTTGGTTTTGCCAAGACAGAAATTGTTTGAATGTAATAGAGAGCTCCACATCTGTTCTCTCTGGTATCATGTGATGAAAAATGATCACAGCTCTATTTTGAGCCTTTTTGTCTAAAACAGCCTTTTCCTGTTTTCACTGTCATTTGACTAAAAACAGCCAAAGTTATTTCAGGTTCAATACAAAGAATCACCACACATTGCTCTGGGTGGGTTGACTTTTTTTAGCCACTCCACCTACACCTATCTTTGACTTATAGTATTTTCACCTTGATTTGCACATACATTATTCTTCTGTTACTCTATAAATGAACAAAGTAAAACAATG
>PVIR01037136.1:0-15349 GCA_004026965.1 Petromus typicus | reverse complement strand
CTCATCCTCCAATCCTACCCACAGCTGCCTTCTCTGATTGCAGGCAAATTTTTACATGAAAATACTTCATCTGAAGGTTTTTAGTGACTATAAAGGAATGAAACTTTAAAGTGTTTGATTATTTAAACATAACTTGTGAAGAAATCTCATGGTGCCCTTCAAGTTATAGTATTTAGGCATACATAGGGAAGCATCTATCATATTACATTTTCACTTGGCACTTGGCACATAAAATACTGGGGAGAGACTTTCCATGAAGTCACTGCACTGTGTGAGTCCAAAAAAAAAAAAAAAAACCATTTCCATGTGCTCAGTCATCAATAATATATATATATATATATATATATATATATATCTTTTTTTTTTTTAAACGGTCTTGCTTTGTAGTTTAGGCTGGCCCTGAGCTCAGTCTCAAACTTATATCACAGCAATCCTCCTGCCTCTGCCTCCCGAGTGCTGGGATTACAGGCATGAGCCACCACGCCCGGCACTGTGGTATGTGGTACTGGTTGCTGCTGGGCGTGAGTCTCCACACCCAGTATTGTATGTGGTTACCGGGGATGAACCCCACCCTTGCGCTTGCGTTTACAAGACAGGCGCCTGAACCACTGAGCTAACTCCCGGCCCCATCAATAAAATTTTTAATAGAACCATTTCTCTTAAATACATTTTAGATTGTTCCTCTGAGAATTCATATAGATTTCTAGATACCATGTTTCGCACTTTGTGGTGTAATATCCACTCACAAACAAGACCAAACGGATTTTTTTGTTTGTTTCTCTTCTTACCACATTGCTACTTATGTAGAAAAATGCCATCATTAGTATTGATAATGCTTTTGGGAGTATTTGGCTTTGGGTCTGTAGCCATATGGGCCTCCTGAAATTGTATCCCTGAGGAAAATATACTGACTCACCCTTTTCTTCCTGTTGGAGCAGAAAAGCAGAAACTGACATCGCTCAGGGAAAAGCTGCCTACCACCCAGATAAGGGGAGGCTGGAGTTCCTCACTTCTGCAGGCTGGCCAGCCCTAAAGAGAAAAGAAGAAGAGGAGGACTCTGGGGTAGGGAGGGAGACAGGCCACATGAATTGTTAAGGGAATTTCTTCCAGATGGCAAAGAAGAAAGAGAGCATTTACCCTCTGGCCTCAATACCTACCAAGGCAGAGGAGATGTGGGCCCTGTCACCTTCAGTGTAGAAGGAAGAGAGGTGATCAGACCCCAGTTTGACTTCTTCACAGATTTAGCCAGCACTGTTGGGGTATGGTGGGTCCACACTTTATACAGCAGCCCCATCATTTCTTACTTTTGGTCCCCTTCCAACACCTGAAGCACCATTAAAAAAAAAACAAAAACAGTCCTTATTTGACTAAATCGGGACCTAAACAATTCTTCATAAGGTGCTCAAAAGCACTGCCAGCCAGACACGGGGTGATGAGCACTACATAGCCCAGAGATGAATTCTCTTGTAAATACAAGCAGAATACATGGTGTGGCAACAGTCAGCTCAGGCAGAAGCAAGTCATTGCAGCTGCTGAAGAGCAGGACAACACAGAGCCCTGTTGTCACTGCGGAGAGCCCGGTATTATTGCTATTGTCACGGGCTTGGCTTTGGAAGATGATTTGTAGCATTTTGCCCACAGAAGCCACAGCTCCACCTTGCCTGTGTTTTTTTATTTTCTCCCACTTCTGAGCCCTGTCCAAAGAACAGCATTTTGCAGAACTTAAAATAGTTTGTGATTGGCCAGGTGTGTGCTTGGCCCATGGTGCCTGTCTTTTCTGTTGGTGTTTCAGCCAGTCCTTTGGAAACTCATTGTCACCTAGAACCTGGGACTGACCTTCCAAATACGTGCCTTACCTGTGTGTGGTGCCAAGCTGTGATAGGCGTTCTGTGTTGTCCTCTAGTGGGTGCTGGGGTAAGAACAGTCCATATGCATGCATTTGGAGTAGGCACTGGGGGACCTGCAGGGAAAACCAGGGCAGGTCAGGGTCACTGCTCCAGCCTGCTGAGTCATCCGGGCTCAGCCTCACTGGCGAGGGCTTGCAGGCTGCATTTAGTTTGCTTTTCCTGCTTACTGCATTCCAGCTTGTCAGCCGCTCTTTTTTGCAGTCTGTAGGGTAAAAAAGGAGAAGGTATGGGTGAAGCCCAGAGACTTGAATCTGTACTGAGGACCCCAGCTCATCCTAACTCAGATTGTACTTTATAAGAAACACCAGAGCGGGTAAACCAGGTTCTGCCAAACAAGTGTGCTTTCATTTATTCCTACAGGGAGAGTGTTGTGATTTGTCATGTTGAACACAAAGGGTCCAAGGGGCTTCCCATCCGTCGCTAGCACTGGGCTTCCTGTCTTCCGCTGTGTTTTTCTGCCTGAGCGCCAGCAGCCTTCACTGCTTTGTTCCCTTTCACCAGGATGTGCATGAACAAAGAAAATAAATACTGAAGGACAGACAAGTACTCCACGAAACTGAGCTCCGGAACTTGGACCTAAATACTTGAGGCCAAAAAACACATCTTTCATGCTTTACTCACTTGGCCTTATCTTAGCCCCCTCTTCTGCCACCTGTTGCTGTGAACCTTCCTTGAACTCTTTTTCTCTTTGCTTCCCTTCAAGCACTTCAGTCTTTTCTGGCTCTAGATCAGGTGTCTGACCTTATAACATCATTTTTTCTCTTGAACAGTGAAATCCATTAAAAACACAGTTTGTGATCCTAATTTTACTGGAGGGATGAAGGAAGAAAAGACTGTTATAGCTCCATAAGGTGAATCATAAAATGTTATGTCTCTATAAGGTGAATCACAAAACATTAAACCTCTACAAGGTGAATCACAGAGTAGTACAATATTGAAGAATCTTAGCAATCTTAAAGAACCCAAGAGTATATTTTTCTTTAAACGTATTGCTTACTTGAACTTACTACTTAAAGTGTACTAATCTTGTGTTATTATTTGACATTGCATGATTGCACTGTTTATTAAGTGCAAATACCGCATAGATAAAAATGTTGGTATAGCTGTAATATAACTAAAGGCCTAAACAAAGGGATATACTAGATGAACTCCTATTCTTGTGATTTGGAGTTTACTCTACAAACATTTGTAGCATATCTTTTGTATACTGTGCAGCTAGAAACTGTGAGTGGCAAGCACAAAGATCAGAATAGTCTCTCCTGAACAATAACATATAGTGTGTTGGGCAAATAATAATGATATCCTAAAGATTATCCTAGTGAACTGTGATTAAAGTAGTATGGAAACTCAGAGAGCCCAGCAAACTTTGCTTGGAGTGAGGTGGCAACCAAAGTGCCAACCTGCAAGGGTACATCTGAGTTTGGATTTGTTTGTTTGTTTGTTTGTTTGTTTGTTTGTTTTTGAGACAGGGTCTCACTTTGTGGTTCAGGCTGGCCCTGAGCTCAGCCTCAAACTCACATCACAGCAATCCTCCTGCCTCTGCCTCCCGAGTGCTGGGATTACAGGCGTGAGCCACCACGCCCAGCACTGTGGTATGTGGTACTGGTTCCTGCTGGGTGTGAGTCTCCATACCCAGTATGGTATGTGGTAACCGGGGATCGAACCCGGGTCCTTGAGCTTGTAAGACAGGCGCCGGAACCACTGAGCTAAATCCCCGGCCCTGAGTTTGGATTTAAGTGTGAACTAAATCGTAGAATTTAGGATCAAGGAGGATCCTGAAAGACAATCTAATATAGTCTTGTCCTTTTATAAATGAGGATCTTGAAGCCTAGAGATATTAATTATCCCTGCTGGGATGCTCTTATTTCTACTGGAAATAGAACTTGGTGTACCCATCTGATCTTCCCATACAAATAATTGTGTGGAAAAAAATAGAATGAATTTTTGACCAGTTTCTGATGGGACAGCCTGGTGTGTATGGAGTTACTTTATCATAAAGTTACCTTAGGTGGGCCGGGGATTTCGCTCAGTGGTTCCGGCGCCTGTCTTGCAAGTGCAAGGACCGGGTTCGATCCCCAGTTACCACCTAACAATACTGGGTGTGGAGACTCACCCAGCAACAACCAGTACCACATATCACAGTGCTGGGCGTGGTGGCTCACGCCTGTAATCCCAGCACTTGGGAAGCAGAGGCAGGAGGATTGCTGTGATGTGAGTTGGAGGCTGAGCTCAGAGCCAGCCTGAACTACAAAAACAAGACCCTGTCTCAAAAAACCTAAAAAAATTTTTTAAATGAAGTTACCTTAGGAGAATGAACTGTTAAATTTTCTTTTGTACAAGCATAAAGTAACAATTCACCTGGTGTGTGGGCCACCTGTATATTATTTTACTATCTCACTACAAAGACAGCATTTGGAATTGGAATTATTTGTGGCCCTGTTGAGAACCACCCTGTTTGAGAATTGCCAGGTCAAAATTGACCAGGCCTTCCTGCCTGCAGACGGACTTTGGACTTGACTCTTGTCTTCATCTCTGGTAGCAACAGGGACTCAATGGTCCCACAGGCTGTGATGCTTCAGGGCAGAACTGCACGGGATCTCCCCCTTCTCAAGGACTATTGCTGACATCTGCCTTGCCCTGAGGAACCCTCATCTACATAACTTCTCTAGGACTATTGTTGGTGTGGCCCTGCCTTTCCGGGTATTTTGGAATGTAGATAATAAAAGGTGTATTAGGCTGGGATCCGGAGTCCTTGCTGCCCAGAGTAGCATGGATCAGACTCAAGCTCAGTTTTCTCTAAGTCTCATTTCTGCCTAATTATTAATTATTTCGCCATGTGCCGTGAACTCACAGGAGACTAGAACTTAATGCAAAAGTTCTAGTTACGTTCCCTTCCCCTGTTTACTACATGGCCCCCAGGTTATTTAGCAGCTATCAGTATTTGCAGCAAATATGCCAGAACATCATGCAGCATAATTAGGCAGGAAAAAAAAGGAATGAAAGAATTTTATTTATCTGTTTTCTAAGCATAGATCCTGGTACCCAAAATTCATTAAATAGCATTGAATTATGTGAAGGTTGAACTGTATCCATAACAGACCTTTTCTACACAATATTACATTATCACTCTTTGTTTATAATTAATTTTGATTGTAAACATTAGCTAAATGACAGCCCATGCATTCTTTGACCTTCCCTCAGTTGCCTAAAATGTCTGTTCCTTTGTTTGTATATCTAAATTCTTCACCATATACCCACCAATAAATTTATTATATCCTACCTTTTTTTTTTTTTTTTTTTTTGAGACAGGGTCTCGCTTTGTGGTGCAGGCTGGCCCTGAGCTCAGCCTCCAACTCACATCATAGCGATCCTCCTGCCTCTGGTTCCTGAGTGCTGGGATGACAGGCGTCAGCCACCACACCCGAAATTGTGTTATGTGGTGCTGATTGCTGCTGGGTGTGAGTCTCCACGGCCAATATTGTATGTGGTTACTGGGGATCGAACTGGGTCCTTGGGCTTGCAAGACAGACACTGGAACCACTGAGCTAAATCCCAGTCCTGTCCTACCATTTTTAATTAAAATAAAAACCTAAAAACTTGTTCTAGGCCAGCCATGTCTTTCTTGGTGTCAGAAATGGATTTAAAGTAACTTATTACTAGTCTAGAGCTAGTTCTTAAGGTATCATTCATTCTTTGCAGTTTGAAAAAAAGGAAAAAAACAGCAGGGCTGTGTGTGTATCTCAGAGGTAGCACTAGCATCACAGGCCTTAGTGTAGTCCCCAGCACCACCAAAAGCATAAAGAAAAACAGTACTCGCCTCCAGGCTCATTCTGCATCTCTTTGTGTTTATCTGTGTGTCTGTACACATGTATTTCATTTAGTTTTGCTTCTTTGACTGTCATTTTTCAGCCATTCCTTTATGATGACATTACTTAACATTTCTAAACTTCATTCTCTTGTTCACCTAATTTACTTCAAGAATTTGAATTGATTAAATGAAAGTCTTATAAAATCCCTCCCTCATGTGACCAGCACATATTTGAATCTCAGTAAATGATAGCTTGAATTGTGTTGTTTTTTAAAATTTTCCTTCATTTTATAAGTGTATTGAAAGTCACAAAGCAAACTTGTTTTGAAGAAAAAAATTCCTTTCTAGAAAATAATAATTGTGATATTACCCTTCTCTCCAACCCTACTTGCCTCTGTTCTTTCGGGGTTCTAGTAAGCATTTTCACAGCAGCAGGTTATAGTGATTAATTCTGAGTCCTGAACCTAAGCTTTTTCTTTGAGACAGTGTCTCACTTTGTGGTTCGGGCTGGCCCTGAGCTCAGCCTCAAACTCACATCACAGCAATCCTCCTGCCTCTGCCTCCTGAGTGCTGGGATGACAGGTGTGAGCCATTACACCTGGAATTGTGATATGTGGTACCAATTGCTGCTGGGGTGAGTCTCTACGCCCAATATTGTATGTGGTTACTAGGGATCGAACTCGGGTGCTTGTGCTTGCAAGACAGGCACCGGAACCACTGAGCTAAATCCCTGGCCCCTAAGCATTATTGACTAAGATAAAAACCATAGGCCCCAAAAGTCAGTATTGATATTGACTTAAAGCAAATGAATGAATAGTGTTCTCTATTAAATATTAAATGTAGAGGGCTTTTGTTTGTTTGTTTAATGAGCTTTACTAATATTGCCAATTAAAACATGATTTTAAATTTGGGAAATTGGATTGACAGAAGGTTGATTTTTATCTGGATATAGTCCACTTCATCTGACAGATACTATATAATAATAAATCACTATAAACAATCCAAATAATTCTCTAGAATGCTGTGTGAACACAGTGCAAAAAACCTTGTTACTTCATTGCCTGAATTGATTGGTAAGTTACTGAATTGAATTTTAGCATTTGAAAGTAGAATAAATTGCTTTAAAGATAATGTTAAAACAGTAGAATAAAAGAAATTCTGGGGATATGAGCATCCTTCCTCGTTCATTTTTTGTTGAGTTTGTTTGTTTTTGTAATTTCTAAACTTTTTAGAACCCTGATGCAGTTACTTTAGAAGTATTATACATCATTTTCTAAAATACAGTTTTTGATCCCATGCCTTAAGGAATATAGTTTTCTAACACTTGAGATAGTTATTTTAATTGATATAATCATTGGCTACGAGATGAGTAAGAGGAATTTGGTGCTCATTGAGCTTGTTGACAAGCAAGCCTCATTTTCTGTTTGAGGGACCAAAATAAATACTGACAAATTTGTACTCATATTTTCTTCTTCTCCCAGTTTACAAAGAAGAAGAATTCTTTGAGTCCCCTGGACAAAGTTAGTCATTTCCTGCTGTGTGATCCCACAGCATTTTGTTCATACCCCATCTTTTATGTTGTGTAATTAATCTGTTTATATGTCACTTCTTTCCACCCCACCCTTGCATTTAAGCACGTTCTTTCAAGACCTGGAACCAAGTCTAACTTATTTTTGTCTGCCCTCAGCCCAGTGACAAGTGGATGAATCATGTGTTGCCTGAGAGGTGAAGGGACTTGCCCAGATAACAAACAGCCTGATATGAGTGGCTTTCCTAACCTTGTCCCATACTTAACACTCACATGCTACCAGAAATGTTTTCAGATTATTTGAATACTCGCTGAAAAGTTGGGGCATGGTTTTTCTCCTATGTACCTGTAGAGAGATGCACTTAGGAAAAAATGATATACACACACGGCATTTCACAGGTAGCATCCCGTTAATGTTTCGTTAGCCCTCTGTGAACAGGTGATCTCACAGAGGAGAACTGAGCCTGAGTAGGATTAAATATTTCAGCCACAGTTCACAAGTGACTAAAGAAGGCTGGAACCCACCCAGCTCCCTTTTCCTTTTCCAATCCAGCCATCAGAACAGGATGCAGCCCGCTCTTCTGGCGTTGTGGGGCTTGTGAAGGCCTTGGAGTGGGCCTAACAGGGACATAGCTTTGTGAAAGATAAGACCAGGCACACCTGGAAATTACTTGTGTTTGGTTGGGTACTAATCGTTTTTTCAAAACACTCCGATGTTGAAAGCTCCATAAGGTAAAGTGGACAGTATGATTTCAAAGTGGCCAGCCACCATCTGCTGTGGTAACCATTTGTAACTGTGTGTGTGTTGTGGGCCCTGGCAGGAGGGTCTAACCTCAGCATTGCTGTCTCAATGGGGAGTTCCTTACTGTGACTCTCAGAGGAAATGAAGGCTGATAGATCCAGCTGCTGCTTCCTGTTCCTATAATTCTGAGATTTATTTTTTTTAAAGAGCAGAATGCTTTATTTTTAAACCAGTGGAAAATACCCTCAACCTGTTCCTTGTTAGTATTTCCTTGAAAACTACTTGGTGGAGCTTTAAACAGTAATGAGAGCAAGAGATTCCCACGATGTGGTTTGAGATGGCTCAAGTTCTCTTTTTTTGTACAGTGGAATGAAAACCAATTAAGGCAGATTGGACTGGGCAGGCAGCTCTGTGTGCGGTTGATGACACTACTGATTTAGGGGAAAACTGTAATTTATCAGTGGTTTTACAATCTCTCAGGCCGGGCTTGTGTAATTCATGTCTGGTTTTTTGTTTGTTTAGTGTTAGAGTTTTTTTCTGATTGTGATTGTGTCACTAGTGAAGAGAGATGAAGGTTGATGAAGAAGCGTGCTTTGTCCTCACCGTCATTTACAGGAAGTAGTCATCAGGTGAGGATTTCTAGGGTGCAGCTTGCTGGGTTAAATTATGTAATCAGTGACTAAAAGTAATCGGTAGAAATATCTTCTTTAAGGCCACTTTTTAAAATTTCCTAATTTAAGAGACAGTGCTTATGTGATTCAGTACATCTTTTCAGAAGCACTAAAGGAAATTTATTTAGAGAAGTATAATTAAAAGAATATACTTAAATAGTACCAAGTCACCTCGGCACCTTCTTTATAAAGTCATAAATAATAGCTAAGGTATTACTCTGCTCACGAGGGTGACCAATACATGTTTTGTGTTTATGAATTGGCTGGCCTCTGAGTTATTTACTCTTTGAGAATAAGGTTTACAGCTAGTTAATATTACATGAATTCCAAATAAAAGGAAATCTTCATCATCTAAATCTAAGGAAGGAAGAGCTGACATTGAATATTTGGCTTGATTTTTTTTTTTAAGGTTTTTTGAGACAGGGTCTCGCTTTGTAGTTCAGGCTGGCTCTGAGCTCAGTCTCAAACTCACATCACAGCAATCCTCCTGCCTCTGCCTCCCGAGTGCTGGGATTACAGATGTGAGCCACCATGCCCAGCACTGTGGTATGTGGTACTGATTGCTGCTGGGGTGAGTCTCCACGCCCAGTATAGTATGTGGTTACCAGGGATCGAACCTGGGTCCTTGTGTTTGCAAGACAGGCGCCGGAACCACTGAGCTAAATCCCCAGCCCTGGCTTGATTTTTTTTTTTTTTTAATTACATTGGAGGCTATTTTCGTATATGTGATGTTATGGATCTCTTATTATAATTTCCATCCCGTCATCCTTGCCATCTTGGCGTTGCATCAGTTTCTTGACTATCACATGAAGTTAACAGTATTCCCTTGTCGCTCAGCACTTTGTAAGGATCAGATTGATCAGAATCCGTGGAAGTGTTTTTCTGGGGCTGAAGATTTAGCTGAAGTGGTACTGAACCTACCTTCAAAGCACAAGGGCCCAAGTTTGATCCCTGGCAGCACAAAAAAAGAAAGCAAACAAAACAATCTGTACAAGTGCTTTTTAGAAACGGGGGTTGCCAGGCATGGTGGCTGATGCTTGTAATCCCAGTACTCGAAAGACAGAGGCAGGAGCACTGCCATGAGTTGGAGGCCAGCCTGAACTACAAAGAAAGACCCTGTGTCAAAACACTTATAAAATAAAAACTGAGGTGAGGAAAAAGCAAGTGATTCTGTCACTAAATGGGAATTGGGTCGTAAGCTGTAGTTTCATATTTTAGATTTTGGTTTCAGTGTCCTCTTGTAGCAATTTGTCTCTTCAATAAAGGTTCCTTATTATTTATAAGTTTTTGGAACCTAATTTGAACTAACTGCAAACTTAAAACAAGCTGAAGGATGTAGCTATGCTTGTTAGAGTTACTGAGACCTGGGTTTCCATCCTGGTCTACATATATTAGCCCTGAGGTCTTGGTAAAATCACTCACTTTCTAAACCTGTTTCCCCTCAGTAAAACTGGAACCATAATGGTGCTGTTCATGGCAGACGTGACATTTAATGACCACAGGTGTGAAAGTGTTTGGCTCCTCAGCAGAGGTTGTTTTCTTCCTGGCGTCCCTGCATGTCTGCTGCAGGAGCCTCAGTGCTGAGTGGTAAACATAGCCCAAGATTTGCCACAAAGCACAAGACCTCACCTCCTTACCTCATCTTTTCCCCTCCATAGCACAGCCAAGGAGTTGAGAAGTAAATTAGGTCACTGACACTCTCCTTAGGAATAATAAATACTTTCTTGCCACTTTCTTCCTTTCCGTGTATGCTGACTTGAGTTCTTTGAATGCTTAGCTTTCCCTAGGATTTTTTTTGCTTTACATGAACATACACAGAGCTGCCCACCTGTGTGGCCGTGTGGTAGACACTGGGAACATGGACGGGGGAGCTGCTAGGTAATTCGGGTTGTGGAATCCTTTTTGCAAATGCACCTTGTTTTCCTTCAAATGTTCCCCAAAAGGACTCTTTACAGTTTTCTGACTGGATGAGTAAGGTGTTAGTTAGCAAGGTTAATGTTTACCAGCTCGCTAAAGGGAAAAGCAAACATTGTATGTCCAAACTGCTTAATAACTCCCATGGAATTCTTTAATCTCTATACTTACTAATTCCTCCACTAGTTTACAGTACTTTTGCATTCTGACTGTGCAAAAAGTTAGAACATTTTTGCACTTTCTTACCCAGCTTTCAATTTCTTTCTCCTTCTTCCTTTCCCATCCTAAAAGTTGTATCTTCTGTCACTTCTGCCTTCTTTCTTCCTTGCTTTTGTCCCAGGCTTTGCTTTTCACCCCAGGGAAGTTTTCTGAAGAGAATGTTCACTTTCTTACTTGCTATTTACCTACCTTCAGCCAGAATTCTTCCCTGAGTGCCCCGCTGACTCAGTGGCCACCAGTCAAGATCCAGTGATCCCAGGCCAGCAGCCTCCTCTTCCTAGTTTCCTTTCTTCTTTGACCCTTTCTTCTTTCTGTCCCCTCTGAGTACTTTCTCTCCACCCATTCTTAAGGGTTAGTGAGCCACAAGATGGGGCCTTTCATCTTTTTCTATCCTTGAAGGCCCTCAGCTTCCATAAACAAATTACCCATAAATCGAATTCTTCCTAGACCATTCTCTTGACATTTAGCTTACATAGCTTTCTCGGGTTCAGCTCATTATACCAATTTTAGATACCCAAACAGAAAGGAGTTTCCCTGGAAATCCTCTGGATAGAGTGTCCTTCTCATTCATTTCCCTGCCTCCACGCATTTGTCTCCAATCCCACTTCTACACACTTGGTAAAGTTCTGTTTTCATTTGTTTTATTTGTTTTTTGTTTATTTAAACAGGATCTTGCTACAGCCCAACCTGGCCTTGAGTTTGTGATCCTCTCACTTCAGCCTCCTGAGCTCTGGGATTACAGGCTAAAATGAACCAATGATCTCACTGGCCCACATGTTAAATACTTCAAAGGATCCTTATTGCATACTTTTGATTTGGATCTGCCAATATCATCATAGTTTCTCTGAATCCTAGTCCTGGAAAAATCTTACTCCCACATCTGTTAATTTCCCCAAAGCTCCCCCTGCACCCCTCTTTTATATTCTGGGAAACCACAAAGGACTACTTTGCTCTGAAGTATGCTGAGATGAGACTCAGGTGACTTCCTCCGTACTCACCTCTAAGCCTCCAGGCCAGCATCTCCTTTTTTTACGACACCTCACATTAATGAAGGATCTTTGTTTTGGTTTGGTTTTTGCAACAACCTGAAAAAAATCCTTTCCTTAATTGTCCAGTGCCTCTTGTCTTTCATAGATCCTTCTCTATTAACATTGTTGTATCACTTTATATTACTGATTTTATATTATACTAATATATTATTTTAATAACAAATTACAGTGTTTTATCTATAAATTTTTTCTTATTTAGTTATATAAAGCAATTTTATATCATTCTCTTTCAGTGCTTCAGTAGTCTTTGTAGAAATATCTGATAATGATTAACTGTAAAGAGAGTGTAACCCGAAAAGAAGAGTCAACTCGAGTCTTCATGGAGGTTACAAGGACACTGAACTCGAAACTGTCACATTCTGTATGTCCCACTTCTCAACAGGGTCAGAACTGATTGTTCAGCAGTGAGGTGTCAGCTCTATCACTGGTGCACCCAGTTAAACTGAGGTGGTCATGGCCAGTGTGAGTGACTAAAAAGTAGGTAGGGAGGATGATTTCTGGGGGATACTGAATTGTCTTTATTGACAAAAGTGAAGAGCTGCTTTGATTTAAAAATAACCTGGGAATAAAGAAAATAGGGGGAAAATGGAAAAAAAGCTTTTGTGAATGAGAACGGGAAGAAGAGTTGAAGAGAGTAGAGGAAAACAGAAAAAAGAATCAGAATTTATCATATACAGGTACAGATTTCCTGTGATGAATGTGATCACTGTGTATCTAAAATAGACCAAAAATTATTTTTTAAAAAAAAGTAACCTAGGGAAAAATGAAATGGGGAGAGGCTGTTTTATTTCCCTTCATTTTGCTTTTCTTCAAACCCATCTGAAACTTCCCTGAGAGTTTCAGCAGCTTTTTTATGTAGGAAAGCATTTCACTACCTCTGTGTTTATTCTTCCCATTCCAGAAAACTGTGGCATGCAGAGTTAAACGACAAGGGGACAGTTGGCAGCTTTTATTCCCTCAGCACCTTCGTGGTAAAAATCAGTGACACCAGATACAGAAGCATACGTTTTATATAGACTTGGAGAAGGGAATTTTTCTCTGTGCTTTTTGTCTGTTTCATCACTTACACTTTATATTCAGCAATTTTGGTGTCATTTTATCGTCATCTGCCAAGTATTTTCTGGCAAGCAAAATTGTTCTTCCTCAGCAAAAGAAAGATCATTCATTGCCTGCCATGGTGGGTTATTCACTCCACAGGTATAAATCGGCGTCACCGCTCAGGCTGTTGCATAATTCACATTCACACCCTGACTAGTGTTCCCTCTCAGACCAGGGACGGGATGAGTCCGTGCTGGCTGATTCACAGATCCCCGCACTGCTCGATTCAGGGCATCTTCCCGCTGGAGCACCATCAGTTGTTTCCCACTTCAGGCTACGTTTCCTACATATATAGAAAATATACACACACACATACACGAAAAGTGTTATTTAGATGGTTGATGTCTATTTCATCTTTTTAATTCCACGTTTCTTATCCAAAAATGATTGTAATATGCAATAAATTGGCAGATAAAAGGCCAGTCATTTCCTGAAGTAGTGAAGACTAACCTGAGATGTCAACTACTTAAAATGGACTATAACTAAAATATATAACAGATGTCTACTGATTAATTATGTCTATGAAAATCTTAAGTTTTGTCCTGTAGGAGATGTCCCTTGGCATCAGATGTTTCGAGCCCATGTAGATGACAGTAATTCCTGGTTTTCCTGAAGGAGTCCCATCCTGATGGCTTATCTTGTTTACCATTTGTCACTCCCAAAAGCTCTCCAGTTTAAATAATGAATTATGTCTTTACTTTTATCATATATTACTGGTCACCATTATCTCTCTTATTTCTATGTATATTATTGTTATTTTACATATAAATTTGTCTAATAATTCCAGTCAGAATGGTGGTAGTGGCACTTGCTTCATCTTTCCCACAATATTTAAGGTAAGCTTGAAGAGGTCTTAAGCTCTTGAGCTCAAAGACTACCTGTACCATTTATAGGTGCCCATCACCTACTTCTCACATTGCCTGAGTCAGACAATTATCAATAATGTGAATGGTTATTGGCTTAATAGCTTCATGGCAGAAATATTTTGTAGGTCTAGTTTGGGCAAGACAAATTGTCTTCAACCACAAGTTTGCAGTATATAATACAATGTGTAGTATTTGAGATGAACTGATGAATGAAGTCACCATTAATCTTAAATATTTCTTAGCATTAGTAACTTATATCATACTTATAACTATTAAAATTCCCATAGTTTATATAATTTAGAATAGGAGATGACCATGAAAGGCTTCCCATTAAATGCTCTCTCGGAACTGTTCTCTCAGAAACAAATTTAATTAAAAAACACACAGACTTCTTTGTTTTATCAAATCTTTTAAAATGGTAGAAAGGTAATATTTATCTAAGTTTACTAATTCATCCAGAATTTTAAAAGTAAGGCTTTGTGTTGCTTTAAAAGACCAGCCATTTGGCTGAATTTTTCAGTTAACTCTGAGATGTTTCTAATGTCAATAATGAATTTCACTCTAACAAAGATTATATTGTCAGAGGTTGCCGATCATTTTTAAGGGTCTTGGTTGCTCTTAGAGTTTGCATTACAGTGGCACCTCAGTTTGTGCGTTTAATTCTTTCCATGATTCTGGTTGCAAACCAAATTGGGTAAGAACCAAATCACATTCAATGGTTAGATTCAGGGTTGACCTTATGGGGACATTTGATTGGTTTCTGACCAGAATCATGGAAAAACTTAAGTTTGTGAACCAGAGCACCATTGTATTTGATTTATACCTTTATTCTCTTGAACTCTCTCACTATTGGCTTTTTTTTTTTTTTTTTTTAAGACAGGGTCTTACTTTTTATACTTCAGGCTGGCCCTAAGTTCACGATGTAGCACAGGCAAGCCTCAAAGTCACATAAGTCCTCTTGCGTCTGCCTCCCAAGTGCTGGGATTACAGGCGTGAGCTACCACGCCTGGCACTGTGGTGTGTGGTTAATGAGATTGAACTCGGGGCCTTGAGTTTGCAAGGCAGGCCGGAACTACTGAGAGCTACTGTTGGCTTTCTTGATTCTTTTCCTATTCTCCTTTTCTCTCCCACATCCCAGCCTTCAAGGTCCTCTGGTTTCCACTCTCCATCACCACCAGGTTCCAAATCCTAGGTTCTTTCCAGTCTGTCTGGACATCCAAGCCAGTGTCAGCGGGACTTGGCATCGGAACAGTGTGTGCTCTGTCACAGAGACGTCTCATTGACATTTTATTGATGAGAAGTAGTGATAGAGACTGTTGTCTGTGTTCCATTTTACAGATGAACTGGTAAGAGATAAAGATGGTATGAAATCTCAGGCAAGCTAACTCCTTAAGCCGTATTCTTGCCATGCTACCAATTGAAAATTGAAAATCTAGCCAGGTGTCATGGCTCACTCCTGTAATCCCAGTACTCAGAAGGCAGAGGCAGGAGGATTGCTGTGAGTTCAAGGCTAGCTTGGGCTACCCTGTCTCAAAAAAAATTTTTTT